>JAJEJO010048744.1:632806-654582 GCA_020662805.1 Glaucomys volans | reverse complement strand
TGGCACAGAGCAGGAGGATGTGAGGGGGGACCAAGTCACATGGCACAGAGCAGGAGGACCTGAAGGAGGGACCGAGCCACGTGGCACAGAGCAGGAGAACCTGAAGGAGGCAGGAAAAGGTGCTCTTTTCAACAATTTGAAACGGTGGAAATGGACACAACTAGAATCAGGTTTTGAGAAACAAAATGGCAACAAAAGCCAAACCAAGATGAGTCAGTAAAGGCCCCAGCGAACATCAGGGGATGTGGAGTTTCTCAAGGTCGAAGGTCCTCCTGTGCTGCCCTGGTTGCCTCAGGAGGTGCCGCCGAGATGACCCAGAGTGCATGGGGTCACTGAGGACAAATGGCAGGAGCGTTGGTCTGCTGTGGCATGGTGGCCAGGTTTCCACCCCGTCACGCGTGCCTGAGCAGAGTTACCTTGACAACAGGAAGGCTCGTCTGACTCAGGTTTCGGACGTTGGTCTCTGACTGGCAGCCCTGTTGCTTACCTGGTCCTTTGGCAGCACAATCCATCATGGCGGGAGCAGGTGACAGAGGAGGCCTGTCCTCTGCACGGTGGCTAAGAAGGCCCATCTCTCAAAGACCCACCACCGCCCAACAGCCCCGGCTGGAGTCCGAGCCCTCTGGGGCATCACTCTGCCATTGGTGCAGCAGAGGGAGGACTGCTGTCCACCACCAGCCAACCACCTCCACACTTGGTGGTTCAAAACCAGCAACCTCTTCATCTTCTTGCTGGGATTCGCAGTCCACATTTGGCTGGGCTCCACTGGCAGTCTGCAGGGGTCAGTCCTAAGCAGCCGGCACTCAGTGGCCCAGGAGTGGGCATGGGATGTCATTTAGCGGTCTCACACTCGAGCTCCAAGTCAGGGTCTGGCTCTTGACCTGGGGCCTTGCTCTCTAAATGTGCGCAGGCTCCTGGGTGGTATCTCCAGGAAGCTGGCTCCAGGACCTGGGATCCCCACCTCTGTGTGCCCAGGTTCTTCCTCTGAGCTGGCTTAGGACTCGCATGTGACCCACCCACACCTCCCGCACATTCTAAGTCACCTCAAGGTCACACACGGCACCTAACTCATTGTCGGTGCCACACCAATGGTCTGACTGCACTGTCCAGGGAACAATGATGGAAAATATCTGTCATGCACCAGTGAGAGTTTCCCCATTGTGACTGCCCCAAGGCTGGCCACGTCCACGTGGGGAGTCCGCTGCCCACACACTGGCCAGGCTCGGCTGTCCCTCACCCTCGCTGCCACCCGTTCTGCTCCACACGAGTCTGAAGGCAGCCAGGGTCAGGACAGTCACTGATGGGACCAGCAGAGGGCCAGACACTCAGGAGAATCAGGACCCTTTTTTTGGTATAATCAACCAAAAAAATTGCTAACCAGCTGCTGTGTGCCTGCAGCTCTGCTGAGTCTGGGACATGGGGAAGCCAGGCATGGCACAGCCACGGTCAGGGCTCACCGTCCCACAAGTGATCATGTGGCACGGTGATCACGTGGCCATAGGACACCCACAGGGATGCAGCTTCTCCAGGGCATCTGCGGGCAGGTGGGTCACCGGGACGGGGTAGGTGTCCACGCCATGAGCACCTGGAGGGGCAGGGGTGCCTGTGCCAAGGAGCGTGTTCTGCCCTCCCTGGCACAGGGAGGCCCTGGCTGGCCCTCACAGCAGCCCACTGCTCCTCACTGTGACTCCCTCCCAGGCTGCAGGTACAGCCTGGACCCTCTTTCTCAGGGCCCTTCCCTGATGCCCCAAGTTTGGACCACACCTTCCCCGAGGGCCCCAGTGCCCCCTCTGCCTAGCCCACCGAGTCCTTCCAAGCTCTGTGATAGCAGTTCAGTTACACACCCTGAAGTCAGAACAGCCGTCCAGAAGGCCATGCTGGCCCGAGCACACACAGGGTGGCATGCCCCTGCCCGGAGGGCACAGGGAGCCCCCTCACCACCTCCCAGAGCCTGCAGGAGGCTGAGCAGGAAACACCACAAGAGCTGAGCCTTGTGGGACAGGCCACGGCCTGCCCAGGATGAGAAGGGCCATCCCCTTGGAGAGCAGCCACAGGACCCAAGGCAGATGGAAGGGTCTCTGCCCTGGTCATACAAGGAGAGCAGGAGGGGCCCACAGGGGTCTGGGAACTTCTGAGATGAGCCTCAGACACACTGGCCTTCGGCAGAGGAGATGGCATGTCCCACTCAGGCAGAAGAGATCAGAATTTCCTGGCAGATAAAAGCTGTTATGGTTTTGATGTGAGGTGTCCCCCAAAAGCTCACTAGAGACAATGCAGGAAGGTTCAGAGGAGAAATGATTGGGTTTTAGGAGTCTTAAGCCAATCAGTGAATTAATCCCTGCTGGAATTAATTGAAGTGGTGGGTGTGGCTGGAGGAGATTGGAATTGGGGCATATATTTGGTATCTGGAGAGTGGAGACTCTGCTTCCTGCTGATGCCAGCTGCTTCCCTCTGCCACCTTCTCCCGCCATGCTGTTCTGCCTAACCTCAAGCCCAGAGGAATGGACCCAGCCTTCTATGGACTAAGACCCCTGAAACCACGAACCCTCAAATAAACCTTTCTCCTCTATAATTGTGCTGCTCAGATCATTTAGTCACAGCAGCGAAAAAGAAGACTGAAAAAAAAGGTAAATTTCCTCTAACTTACAAAGTTCAGAACGTGAGGTTAGAGCTCTGGTAGGCTGGGAGGTGGATCTTACCTAGACTTGCCTCCCTGAGAAATCTGCACGTCATGTGCCCATACCTGTCCACAGCTATGTAAATGTTTCCAGCTTCCAATTTTCAACTATTAAGCTCTGGCTTTGCTTTCAAATCGTAAGTTAGAAATAGGAAATTACCATCAGCAGGATCACCTTCCCGCCACCCTCCAGCACCCTGGCTTCCTGGTGCAGAGTCACTGAGAATGATCCCTCACGTGCCTGAGTACTGCCCCACGCTGGCCCCATGCTCCTCCCAGTGGGGCTTTGCTCTCAGGAGACCAGCAGCATCTCTAGGGCCACCGAGCACCCAGCACCACAGCAGCCCAACACTGTGCCAGCCCCTCCTGACCCACAGCCTAGAGTGCAGTGCCCGCCCCCATGGGAGGTGGTCCTCTTCCCTTGACCTGTGAAGAGCAGGTTTCTCCTGAGGGAATGTGAGCCCGAGGGCCAGTCGCTTGGCCAGGTTAGGGGGTGGAGTGACCCGTGCCAGGTGTCACCTTCCTTGGTCCCTCCCCTGTGGCTGATAACCCTGTACCACAGACTGGGCGATGTAAAGGAGAGTGTGTGTTCGAGCTCATAGTTCAAGTCTAGGGCTGCAGAGCTGCATCTGGGGAGTCCCAAGGACAAGCAGGACATTTCAAGACCAGAGACCCAGCCACTGGCTCTATGGCAGCCGCCCTCAAGATAGCTAGCCATTCAGTGTGAACCACGCGTGGAGGCAGACCCAGGTCATTGCTAAAGGTCCACCCCTTAATAGCTCGTACCGGGGACTGGACTTCACGTGACCTTTGGAGGAGACAAAGCAATCCCCGAAGTGGCATAGCCTCACCCTGAAGGTAGCTGAAAGGAAACCCATCACAGAGGAGCAACAGCCGAGCAAGAATGCACCTGTCCATCCGCTGTGGTCTCCGTGCCAGACTTGCAGGGCTGGCCTCTTGGACTCACCCTTGGCACCAGGCTGAGCGGAGCCTGGTTAGGTCTGTATTAAAGAGCACCAGTCATTCCAGCTCACCAGGCCTGGCCCTGTTCCACCACCCGAGTGCTGGGGCCAGAGGTGCATCCCAGTGACACCGATCTTACTTTGTGGTCTGAACAACCTGGTCTTTGACAGCATGTAGTCATGAGTCAAAGCAAACAGTGTCTTTCCAAGCACAGGAGAGGCAGGTTGAAAGGCACAGAATTTGCACATGTAGGAATTTCAAGTAAGTATCTTTTCCCCACAGGATCCCTTAAAACCAGAAGGTTTATTTAGCAGGTTTATCACCAGGAAGACCCACACAGCCACTGTGCAGCAGCCCCATGGTGGGAACAGGTAGAGGGGCTCAGGACAGCTTCCCACCACTACTCCTGCCTCTGGATCTGCATGTTGGCTTAATGTGCACAAGAGTGAGGTGTATTGACCAAATAATATCGATAGGTTGTGTGCAAGAAGCAGTATCAACCTCAAACCTATCACTGCATATACTGCAGTGCACCATAAAACATCCAGAGAAAACAAAGAACTACCTGGTCCTGAGGGGACAGTGAACCTCCCTGAGTGACTCGGTGCATGATTTCTGTGGGGCTGAGAGGTTGCCATTCCCACCTCAGAGCTGGGGCTAGCTCCAGGTCCCCTCAGGAACTCTGCCTGACCTCTGAATGCTTCCTTTGCAGAGGTACCCACAGCCGCGGGGCCAGAAGAAGAAGAAGGTGGTCAAGTACGGCATGGGCGGCATGATCATCGTGCTGCTCATCTGCATCGTCTGGTTCCCGCTGCTCTTCATGTCTCTGATTAAGTCTGTCGCCGGGGTCATCAATCAGCCCCTGGATGTCTCTGTCACCATCACCCTGGGGGGCTATCAGGTAATCTGGGTCTCGCCAACGACTGGAGCAGTCTTTCAGGAGGACACAGATGGGCAGTCTAGTCACATTTGGCCAGTCCAAATGTCCCCAGCAAGGATGTCATATATGGAATAAAGTGCCGAGGCCCACAAGGACAGCTCTGCTCTGGTCGTGAGCATGGGAGCCTCCACTGGAGGGGCGCCGTCAATGGCTGATGGCCGTGTTCAGGATGCAGATGGGGGCCGGGCAGGACTGACAATGCTCCCGTCTCTGTTTTCCAGCCCATCTTCACCATGAGCGCCCAGCAAAGCCAGCTGAAGGTCATGGACCAGACCAAGTTTAATAAGTTCATGAGGGCTTTCTCCAGGGACACCGTAAGTAGGCGTGCACAGTAGGTCTCTGGGAGACCCTCAGTCCAGGGCTGACCTGTCACTGAGCACTGCCATGGCCTGCAGGGTGGGAAGCAGGCCTTCCAGGATGATCAATCCTGGACAGCAGACTTCTTAGGACCTCAGAAGTTATGTTCGAGCTGTGGGATGTGAGTGAGAAGAAGCATCAGCTGAATTCAGGACATTTTAATTCAAGCTCAACTCATATTGTTTCATTTTTTTAAAATTGACATTTTAAATTAGGTGGTCTATGGATCCCTTGACCAGTAGGTCTGCCCTGGGAGTCTCTCAGTAATTCAGAATATGACAGAGGTCTGCAAGGTACTTGCTTAAGAATGCATTCTCTGAACTGGTTGGAACTGGAAGCAGTTTGAGAGCTGCATAAATAGCGACTGAGGGTGGGATTGCGGCAGGCCTCTCAGTGAATGTGGGTCCCTGCACTGAGCCTGCCGCAGGAAGGGACTTCCCTTTATTCCATCCACATGCTTTGTAGTCTTAAGATTTTCCAGCCAATTTCCTTTGTGAAAAAATAATCATTACAGGGACTGTAAAAGGCATGGTGATTTCTCAAGTTTAAACATAAATGAAAACAAGACACAGACTCTTATCTTTTTAAACCAAAAAAGAATGAGAAGCACACCCCCCACCCCATGGAACGTGACTATTCTGGGCAGAGCTGCAGCTGATGCCACCCTTCTTTGTATTCCAGACTTTTAATTGCAGGGCATGACTCCCATCATCACAAGTAGTTTTACAGATCATGTTTTTAATTTAAGAAAGTGGTTAGGCAAAAATCGTTACCAGCCAAGCACGCTATCAAAAATTACCTTGAAATGTGTACAATGGCCACACCTGTGATCCCAGCGGCTGGGGAGGTTGAGGCAGGAGGATCACGAGTTCAAAGCCAGCCTCAGCAACCTAATAAGGCCTAAGCAACTCAGCAAGACCCTGTCTCAAAATAAAATACAAAAATAAAGGGCTGGGGGTGTGACTAAGTGGTTAAGCACCCCTGGGTTCAATCCCCAGTAGCAACTGGCAGCCCTAGGAGACAGCCAGGATGTCCTGGAGAGATTTTGTCCCTCAGGAGAGGAATATTCCCCCATAGTTGAGAAATTTCTTTCTTAGTGGAGAGGAAAAGCATTAAATTGGTTTTCCTTTTTGTTTAATTGGAAAGATCCGGAACCGTGTTGTGGTGGGGACACCACCACTGGGCCTGGGCCATGTGCCTGAGAGCTGCCATTCCTGAGGCTCGGAAGCACAGCTGCAGTTCTGCAGCCTGGGAGTCACATGACTGTCCCTTTCCCAGCCAGGGCCCTTCCCTGCAGTCAGCGAGAAGGAGGCAGCGATTGCTGCCTTACGGCGTCACACATATAACCTGTTGTGCTTGTGCGTTTGTGGTGTACAGGGTGCTATGCAATTTCTGGAAAATTATGAAAGAGAAGACATAACAGTAGCCGAACTGGAAGGAAACTCAAATTCTTTGTGGACCATCAGCCCTCCCAGTAAGCAGAAAATGATAAGCGAACTCAAGGATCCCAATAGTAGCTTCTCTGTTGTGTTTTCATGGAGTATCCAGAGGTAGTTACTGTGTTTCCATGCATCATCCTTCCATCTGGACTCGGGGGGTGGGCAGGAAGGAGCGGAGGTGGAGGGCGCGTGGCTCAGCATCAGTGCTAAAGCTGTCATTTGATTCAAGACTTGCCCAAAATCACTGACCGTCCCAAGAATGTCTGTGTTTTCCTTTTGTTGTGTTTGCTTGTTGTCTTCTCCCTGACGTCAGTTTTCAATGACAGACTGTCAGTGAGTTCTGTGAGAGAGAAGTAGGGAGACAAGAAAGAGAGTCAGGACCTCCACACTGAAGCAGAGGCTGGGCAAATCTAAGACTGCCACGGAGGTTGCCCATTGGTCTTAGCAGTAAAGGGTCGCACCTCTGGAAGCTTCCCTCCAGCACTGGGGCGATCCGGCTGACCTGGACTCCAAGCCTTGAGCGTGCGGGCAGCAGGCCCAGCACCTGCCCCCCCAGGCCCACCATCTTCACTTGCCCTTATGCACATGCCGTGTCTTGCTCCTGCTTCTGCATCCTGTGCTTTCGAGGTGCAGATTTGGAGACCCCCCCTCAGTGTAGAGGCTGGCAGCCATGTGTGTTCCATGCAGTGTGGAGTCGGGACTCCACACAGTCAAGGCACAGGTTTATTTGGGTCCATGACACCAACTTCTCAGTTGGAGTAAGAAGCGATCATGGCAAGCGAAGCAGAAAGCCCTCTAGAATCTAAAGTGACCTCGCAGGAAAGAGCAGCAGCTATTCCAAAGGGTTTACAGCACTCCTTCTTTAATCTTACTTTCTCCTTTAAAGTGTCCCCAATTTCTCACCTCTGATTCTGTACTAGTTGCCAAAACTTTAATTGCTAGTCTTTGAAGAACTACCAAAACATAACAACCTAAAAAATTTTAAAAATAAACTTCTGGCTGGGTCTGGTGGCACACGCCTGCCCTCCTAGAGAGGCTCAGGAGGTCGAGTCAGGAGGATCACAAGTTCAAAGCCATCCTCAGCAACTTAGGCTGTAAGCAACTCAGCGAGACCCTGTCTCTAAATAAAAAATAAAAAGGGCTGAGGACGTGGTTCAGGGATTAAGCACCCCTGGGTTCAATCCCTGATACTAAAATAAAAAGATTAACAAAAACTTGTGACTGGAGAGTGTTTTACAAAACATGGATCTGTCAGGGGCCACGGTGACTAACATGCCGACGCCTCTTGAGACTGACCAGCACTTCAGGCGGTCCCTCTGCTGGCCAGTGACTGTGGCTGTCCTGGGTTTCATTACCTTGGCTGTGGAGAAGCTGGACGGAGGTGGACAGAGGGCTGGGGATGACAGCTGGGGACCCGCAGAGGCCCTGACCCTAGGAACCAAGCAGGTGCTGCAGTCTCTCCTCCAGACTCCTGAGTAATGCCCGCACTGGGCTTTCTTCTTCTTCTTCTTCCATAGGAACATGAGTCTGGGCGCAAAGGCAGAAATAGCCACAGATAAGCTCTCTTTTCCTCTTCAGAACGCCACACGGAAGAACATAGCTGACATGATCGCTAGCAATGACCCAGGAAGCTCAAAGACGCCCGTGTGAGTGTCTTTTCCTTGTGGATAGAAAAGCCCCGCTTCCAGTCCACGCGTAGACTGGCATGCCTGGCGGGTGTGGACCATTTTTCTGTGCCTGGCGGATGTGGACCATTTCTCTCTGGAGGCCCATTTTGCTAGGCCAAAGGGACTAAATTCAGCCCTGGGTTCTCTCCACTTCCCTGGGTGAGGAGCACTCCGCACAACGGCCACGTGGAGCAGCTCCGGGGTCATTTTCCCAGGGCAGAGTGCTGCCCCTGGCCTGCTGGCCTTTTGCTGAGACACAGTGTCTGCCCGGCCCCAGCCATCACCCCTGGGCCACTGGGCCTCTTTCTTGGACCACTAGGAGTCATAGTGCTGGTTCTGGGGCATCTGGAGGTCTGGGAACTCAGCAGGCTCACCTGTGCAGACGTGGCAGGAGCCTGGGATCCTGCAGTCCCTGCACTGATGGACTGTGCCTTAGATAGCCCTGTGCAGAGGGGGACAAGGATGGCACTCTGACGAGGCCTCAGTCATCTGTTCCTGACTCCTGCTTGTGGCTGCCCAGTGGGCCATCCACCCAGCCTTTGGGTTCACTCTCAGGGAGCCATGGGGCTGAGCCTCTGCTCCGTCCCTCCCACTCTCTGCTGGCCAGGCCCAGGGGCACTGATCTCATCTCTGGGTAGCAGACCTTCCTATTACCTGATGGGGGCGGGAGGTGGGTGGAGAAGGCCAGGGGCAAGCAAACCCATTGCCTGACGTGAGGGCTCCACGGCAGTCAGGTGCCTGCTGAGGGAGCATCCTGGTCCACAGCCTGGACAGAGCCCTCCAGATGTCTGCCCATGAGTGTAAGGGCCACCAGGATGCAGGCCTCGGCAGTGTCCCCAAAGACACCCTTCGTCAGCCACTGGAGCTGAGGGCCCCTGAGGATCACCACAGCCTCTCCCATCACCTCCCATGGGAGCTGGGACTCTGCATGCATTGAGTCACTTAGCCCGAGAGACAGGCGCAGCTGAGGGGCCAAGTTGCCCCTCACCCCTCACTCTTGATTAGAGGGACCTTTTAAGTCCTGAAATTCAAAATCAGAGGAACACTTAAGGTCGTAACAAGCTTTGGAAGATGATGACCACAAAGAGTGCCCCTCGGCCTCAGGAAGGAGCTGCAGACCCAGGAAGGTGCCGGCAGCCAGCCCCTGACTGTCTTGTGCACAGAGTTCACAGGAGTATCCAGTGGGACCTGGTGGGCCACTCAGCTCCGGGGACTTCCAGGTGCAATGGAAACCTACAATACTTGATGTCCATGCATCACATGAGCGTATAAACACTTCATTGTTATTTGTTTGATACGAGGTTGAAAATATCAGCAAAAACTGATCATATGTGTCAAATAATTAAGGTGGTAGAGCAGCTAAAACTCATTGCACCTCTTTCATTTTCTTGATGCGCAGGACCATAGAAAGGATCTACCCATACTACGTGAAAGCACCCAGTGATTCGAACTCAAAACCTATAAAGCAGCTTTTATCTGGTAAGAGTGACAGGTGGCTCCTAAACTTTGTACGTTTGGCCTCTATTTAGTTTCAACAGTTTGCATGTTGAGCCTTGATCGTGACTTTCCAGCGACCTTTCCGGGTTGTAAGAACCACAGACCTTGTCTACCCTGGCTGGCCAGGGCACCATGAGCACCCTAGAAGCCACGTCTTTATTTCCTTGTTATTGATGCAAATCCTCTTTGGCATAAGTCCACGTTCAGTGAGTCACTGGCTAGCCTGACCTCTGTTTCCAGCAGCACCTGGATCTTTCAAGCCCTGACGCAGACACTGTCAGGTCCAACGGCCCCTCCCAGGCAGGACAGGAGACTCCTCCACCCCACCCCTGGGGCTAGCAGACACTGCAGGTGCCCAGCGTAGCAGCCGAGGGGGCCATGCTGTTAGATGACCTTCGCACGCCCCGTGACCTTCAGTCACTGCGGACACACGTCTCTGATATGTGTGCCACGTGGCCCGGGTATGTGGCAGCTGCACTTGTAGGTTCCGTGGGTCCACTCGACGGTGGTGGCAGTGAATTCCTCAGAACGTCTACCCGTGCTAAATGGTTTCGGTAATGAAGACCTGCTTGACTTAATTACCTAAAGCAATGGGACCCTGGTGAGGGTCGACAATGTACACATCACTGTCACCACCACATCATTCGCTGTGTGCAAGGCGGGTGACGAGGCTCATGCTGCTCATGTTTAGCTGGAAAGATGGCGTCAGAGTGAGCAGTTAGACTCCTACATGGAGGGGCCAGGAGTGAGGCCCAGGGACCAGCCTGAGCCTGGACTCTGCCTCCAGGTGCATGTCCTCTTCAACAACAGGCCTGTGTTTCAAGATGGTTGCAGACACATTGAGAACTCTGTTGTGTCCCTTTTCATCACAAATAGTCTGAGAATACAAATTAATCAACAGTCATGACATGACATGTCTGTCTCTCCACAAACTCCTCCCGAATGGGTCTGTCCATCCTTGAACCCCCTGACCCTGAGTCTCAGCAGTGGACCTCCCCTCTGACTTCCAGGGTGGATCTGAGTCAACAAGGGGCTCCCAAAGTTTCCTCCAGGTCCTAGGGTGTGTCTTATATTTCACAAGGCCCTTCCTCTACCACCACTCCCACAACCCCAGGCTCAAGAAAGATGTGTCCTCTCTGTTTATCCAGGTCAGTCCCTCCCTGTGCCAGGTCCCTGCCTGCCTCCCTTTCTCTCCTGCAGAGTAGTTGAGTCCCCTTCTCCTTAACGTTTCCCCTCCCTGACACTGGCTCCTCTGCCTGTGAGTGATGTCAGCACAGGTATATTTAGCATAGGTTTATAGTCATCACCAGTTTACACGTGAGGAAACAGAGACTCAGGGTATAAACTACTCAGTGGAAGCCATATAACCAGCATATGCTAGAAATAGACCCAAACCTGGAACCTGTTTCCATGATAACTGTCCCTGGACTTCAGAACCAACATTATTTCTGTTTCTGAGTGGTTCACCATCTTCCTTGATAGGGACTTTAGCTCTTCTAGTGCCCTGCCATTGCTAACTCTTCTTTCTCCATCCATCTGTCCATCCATCTATCCATCCATCTATCCATTCATCCATCCATCCATCTATCCATCCATCTACCCATCCATCTGTCCATCCAGCCAGCCATGCAGTCATCCATCCAGCCAGCCGTCTATCCAGCCAGCCAGCCAGCCAGTCATCTACCCATCCAACCAGCCATCTATCCAGCCAGCCAGCCAACCAGCAGACATTGCCTGACATATGTCATTCTCCATGAAATTGTGCACTCGGTACCCCCACAGAGTGTACAGCTCACCCCCTGTCCTGGCTATCCCCAGGAGCCACCATTATCCTGGGGAGAAGTGGGATCTCCTTAGGAGATCTGAGCAGTGTGGCTCCAAGCTTCTTGCTTGCCCTATCTTTTACCCCTCTCTTGCACTCACCCTCTGCCCCAGTAGAAACAGTCACTGACCATACATTATGGTTTTCAGAGCTTTGCAGAGCTGATGCCATCAGTCCTTTCTGAAAGGAGCTCCTTCCCCATCATTTCTCCACCCAGTGAGGTTTTTGCTAGGCAAAACTCAGCCCCAAAGTCATCTACTCAAGAAAGTGCCCAATGATCGTACCACCCAGAAGCAGTGTCCCACCAGACAGACTTGGCTGTGCTGGTCCTTTGGTGGTTGCCACAGGACCATAAATTGTGCTTTTTCACATCAGTTCTGTAGCCCTAACTTCCTGGGACAGTCAACACATGCTGGCGATATAAACAGAGCACCAGGTCCAGCCACAGCTGCTGATCTGTGCACTCGGCTGTTTGGAATGTCAGCACCCTGCGCAGCAGTGGGTCCTCCCCATCTCCCTCTGCTTCGGTTGCCACTCAGAGCCGTGATTGGCCTCTTGAGCTGAAAAAGAGACCCTTGCTGCACACAGAGGACCTGTGTCTCTTCTGCTCGAATTGTCAAGGTGTCCCTTGGTCCCCATCCTGGAGTCACAGGCTGCCCAGAGTGCCCGGTTTTGCCATCTGAGAGCTGTTAGTGCACATCAGATCTTAAAACTCTGCTGTTGACTTGATTTTGTTTTCCCTCCTTTCCAGAAAACAATTTCATGAATATCACCATCATTTTGTCCAGAGACAATAAAACTAACTCCAACAGCGAGTGGTGGGTTCTCAACCTGACAGGAAATAGAATCTACAATCAGGAGTCCCAGGCTTTGGAGTTGGTGGTCTTCAATGACAAAGTCAGTCCCCCCAGCCTGGGCTTCCTGGCTGGCTATGGGTAAGGATCCATTTCATAATGAACAGTCACAGAGCCTGCTTCTGAACCCACCACCCGGACGCCATGCCTGCTCTCTGCTGAGGGCTCTCCAGCTGCATGGCCCCTGGTTAGAAGGGGAACTTCCTTCCCCCTTGGTTTTAAAATGTAAGGAGCCAGAAGCAAGGGATCAGAGTGCCTGCTGTGGCCCATACAGCGTGGGACTGGTGCCTTTCTCTGTGTTTCCTGTCTGGCACAGTTTGATGCATTAGCATCTGAACTTGGAATGGGGCAAAGGGCCATCGCTTTTCTGCCTGGGCTGTCTCTGGCTTTAGTGAGTTTTGAACATGTGTGAACCACCTCGCTATTTTCTCATGCTTCACTGCCAAGGCTCACCCCTGCAAGACACAGCAGAGCGTGTTCACATTTCCAGTCACCCCACAGGAGATCCCTTCCCACTCAGGTCTTGTAACAGATACGAATCTCTGAGAAAGAGTAGTTGAAGTGAAAGAGCTAGTTTCCAAAACTGTGCAGAGCACCACTGCGTTTCTGCCAAGTATGTTCTGTTGCATGGAAGGCGTTCTGTTACCAGGTGCCAGGAGCCCCGCCAATGCTGAACGCAAGTTCTCACGGTTTGCTTTTCTTTTCCAGCATCATGGGACTGTATGCCTCCGTGGTCCTTGTGATTGGGAAGTTTGTCCGGGAGTTCTTCAGTGGGATTTCTCACTCCATCATGTTTGAAGAGCTCCCGAATGTGGATCGGATCTTAAAGTTGTGCACAGATATTTTTTTAGTCCGGGAGACAGGGGAACTTGAGCTAGAGGAAGACCTCTATGCCAAGTTGATATTCCTGTACCGCTCACCTGAAACGATGATCAAGTGGACTCGAGAAAAAACAAACTGACACCATGGGACCCAGCCTGCGAGGAACGCTAGCATTTGGATTTTTCTAAAAAAGCACAATACTTTCCTAAGAGCTAAGCATTTGTAGTTCCAGGAAGTGGCTTCCTTCTGACAGGTGGCCCAGGGGGGGTGGCTTCCTGCAGCCAGGCCACCTGCAGGCGAGGCGCTGCTGACCAGGTCTCCTGCGGTCCATTCTCTGAAATCAGGGCCACTTACTCCAGTTCAGTCAACAGTGTCCCGCACTCTGATGGACTTTGTGAAAGAGCCACATATGGATCCCTCCCCTGAGCAACAGGCAGGTAGGACGGGTGCCATGCTCTGCCCCAGGGCCACACCTTCTCTGGAAGGTCTGGGATGCTACTCAGCTCAGTGCAGCCAGGGCAGCTGGGCAGTGGGAGCTGTGCGGTGCAGGGGAGGCCGAGGGCCCAGCCCCATTCCCAGGGCAGGGAGAGGACCCAGGACCCAAGACCGCGGAAGGATCAGCCTCATTCTAAGCAAAAAGATCCCGTCACCGATACTCTTACTGCCTTATCTCAACGGAAGACTGACAAGAATCTTTCCATAAAACACCAGTGACTTCTCAGGAAAAAAAAGCAGCAAAAATCACAGGCCCCTGCTCCACCTGACCAGCAGGTGCGAGCAAGCCCGAGGCCAGCCCGGCGCGTGGAGCCTGAGACTGTGACTCCCCAGGACTGAGGTCACCCCGCCTCCTGCCCCAACAGATTCTCACACTTCAGTGATTCGAGCAATGGGTTCCCGGTACTGACTTCTCCTCCTGTTTTTCAGGTATACCAAAGAGTTTACATATTCCAATTCACATTTTTACATCTGAGATGGGTTTTTTAAGTTCATAATTACGAAAGAAATATGTATATTAAGCTTGGGGAAATAAAAATGGCCTTTTCTTAAATTATTATCATTGGTAATACATCCTCTTCATGAAATAACAATGTAGCATGAAAAATTTATGACTGAAACGTAGTTTCCATTCCATATTAAAAATACAGTTTCTGAGAAGAATCATTGAATGGGGTAAAATATGTCAAAAAACATGATCCTGTGTAGTTTGGGTTCAGGGTTCACGTAAAATAAAGCACATCTTGCAAACTCATTTAAAGATCCTCTTTCTTGTCTTTTTTGCATGAAAGTGGTTATTTTCAATAGAATATACAAAGAGTTCAAAAAACTGAGATGAGAAACGGCTTCTTAGGGATTTTATTTTGTCTTGTTTTTCATGCCTATGGCTCTGTGAGTTAAGCAGGAACAAGTGACAAGAAATAATTCACAAAGAGGAAACTACGAAAGTAGATAGGAAGCTTTAAAATAATAGCAGACTTCCAATGATGCCACTGCCTCGTAGAGAATCAGCCGTGTGTACGTGCTGTGCTGTGAGGGCCAGTGAGCCTCTCCCCAGGGGTAGACTGCTTCCTTCACTGTGGCGGTAATGCAGACCACTCAGTTGAAGTCTGTGGCTTTCTGATTCCCGGCAATCCGAGGAGTCAGGTTCAGGGATTTGCTCGTGGGTTCTTTCTTTTAGAAAAGTCAGCAAGCACCCAGGCCTGGTGTCGAATTTCTGTAATCCCAACAACTTGGGAGGCTGAGGCAGGAGGATCTAGAGTTCAAAGCTGGCTTTGGCAATTTAGCAAGGCGCTAAGGAACTTAGCAAGAACCTGTTTCAAAATAAAAAAATAAAACAGATGAGGGATGTAGCTCGGCCGTTAGGTGTTGTTCCGCACCGAACAACAAAGGTTGGGTGCCCTCCCTGGACCAGCCAGGCGGGGCACGGGGGTCAAACAGGATGGTGAGTGTCGATGGCTGAAAAACGCACACCAGCCGGGAGTCTGTCGAGAAGAATCTCAGTTTAATGGGGGAGTAGAACAGATATATAAGGGGGCGAGTGAGTGGGAAAAAAAGAAAGGAGAGGAGATACCTGCAGGGCCAATCACCTTAAAGGTAAACAGCCCATGCAGTATACATCAAAGCCTGCAGGACAAAGGTCTCCTAAGATTTAATAGTGGCCAGAGCTGCTCACGTTCACAGAAGTCGAATGGGCCAATCCTAGGCCACCACCTTGGTGGTACCACTGGTGAGGGGGGCTTATGCCCCGAGGGTGTTGTTATTGCGGTCGCCATTTTAAGGTGTGTCCCTACAGTTAGGGGCTCCAGGGTTAAATCCTCTGTACCAAAAAAGTCAACAAGGAACTTCCAGAAAACAGATCCTAACACGTTTAAAAAAGAGGAGGCGAGGGAAAGCTGGTGAGAAGACCCTTGGAGGTCAGGCTACCGGAACCAGGGAGCAATTTCCCCATCAAGAAAGGAGCCTGGGTGTCAGGGATTCTGCCTATTTTCTTGCTGTTTGCCTTGCTGGAATGGAATCAGGACTTCAGGGCCTCAGGCCCTCTGCCAGTGAGCCACACCCAGCCCGAGGGAAAATGCTGAAGAAGGCCTCGCTGAGCAGCCTCAGGGGAGGCCTGGCTGGGGTGTGGACAGTGGAGCACCAGGACACAGGCGTCTTGCTGGGACTGCCTGGGTCCCTCACCTCCTTGAGCCTCATCTGGCCATACCAGGGCCCACAAGCTGAAGCAGGGTTCTGGGGACTAAAGGACCTGCCTCAGCCACACAGACCCCTTATCAAAGCCACCTGCTGCCCCAGAAGATGGAGTCAGGGATGAGGAGCCACAGGTAACTGTTCTGGGCAGGGGACCCAGGAGTCACCCTGTCAGAGAGGAAGGCGGTGTTATGGAAATCAGCCCAGCAGGAGACCTAGCCCCAGGGAGGTTTTGTACCCCGAAGACCCAGGTGAGCTGGGGCTCTGAAGTTCTGGGCCCAGCTGAGGTCACCTGGGGCTTTTCAGTAAATCCAACATCATTTCCTGACCATTACAACACTAGTGGGTTTGAATTCTTGGCCTGGTTGACCAAAGACCATGCACAGGGAATTTGCAATAGGTAGTTCACAGGTGCAGAAGGAAGGCGGTAAACACCTGGGAGTGTTACGGCCAGAGGGTCTTCACCAGGGGTAGTGGAAACTCAGGAGGAAAGTTCACCTCCCTAAGCACTGTCCTAAGAACCAGGGTCACCGTTTAGACAGCAGTTAGGTGCACGTAACCTACAATTTATACCAGCCAGAAGATGATGCAGCTCCTTTCCCAGAGTTCAGAAGTTGCAGAGCAACTCGTTACAGGCACCTATCTGGCCTGGAAAACCATCTTGGGGTGTTTACGATCCAAGAGAGGGAGACTCCCACAGAGTGTTCACAGCCCAGAGGACAGGGACTGGCGGGTGAGGTTCCGAGAGAAGCCGGCCTTGATGAGGGGTGTGTCAGGTCGGGCTTGGATGGCTGCAGGGGAGGAAGCAGAAAAACACCTGGCAACCAACTGTGAGCACAAAGAGCCAGGCAGCACTGCAGAGGTGACCAATCAGATGCAGACCTGCTGACCCTGACATCCACCTTTTCCTGGGCAGGACCCCTAGCCCCTTCCTCCTATAAAGACCTTGAGCAGCCAAGCCATGTGCGACTTCCTTTTTTTTTTTTTTTTTTTTGCGGTGCTGGGGACTGAACCCAGGGCCCTGTGCTTGCAAGGCAAGCACTCTACCAATTGAGCTATATCCCCAACCCCCATGTGCAACTTTCTCCAGCTCTCCCACCTAACTTTCACCGCAGAGGCTGGGGATCTCGCCCAGGAGCACAAACTCTAATAAAACTGAATTCAGCTACTTTTGTCCAACTCTGGTTTGGCCACCTGCCAGTAAGTTTACATTCCAATCGCTGCAAGCTTACAATTTGGTCCCAAACCCGACCCAGCTTACAGCTTCCCCAGGCCCTGGTTCTCCATCACAGTGCCCTTACCATGTCCTTCTAGCATCAGGTTGGTCCCTCTGTCGGCAGAGCTGGGAGAGAGACTAGTATCTTCGGTGCCCCATGGCAGGAGCCTGGCACGGGTGGGGGCCTTCTGCAGTCCCAAGCTAAACTGCGGGAGTTCAGACCCCACATCAGCAGTTCCTGCCACAGCCAGCCCCTGCACACGGGCACTTCACCCTGGACAGGCAGCCCGGCTGCACTGGGCTCTGAGGTCAGAGTGCCTGGTGGCCGCACAGCCTCAGTGTCATCTGAACATGCATGAGGAGGCAGGGATCTCGGTCCACCTGCCACCCAGGCACACCCAAACACTGAACCATCCTCCAAGGACGTTCGGAATTTCACTCCTAACAATAATCTGGCTTTTGTGCCAGTGGCCTGGGTGTTCCCATTTCCTGATAATCTCACATGAGCGATCTCACAAACCAGCTCACATGCAGGAGCGCCTGCGATAGAAGAAGAGAACACAGAACCTGTCAGTGCTGCCGCAGTGACTAACTTGGGACGCCAATGTCCTCTGACACGGTGGAGAAGGGTTGCCCCCACCCCTTACCTGCCCCTTACCTGCACTGCCAAGGGATGACCACCCTGCACGCACGTCCACCTGCCCGCAGAAGCCAAGCCCAGGGTCCCTCTGTGGCTCTCAACCACACCAGGAGGGGAACTTTGCCAAGTCACTGAGATGGCTGGCCACCAGCTTGGATTAGCCAAAAGGTAAGGAGACAAGGAGTCGATCGCCTTCCAGAATGGCGTTGTCTCTGTTCCTGACGGGTGGAGCAGCCGGGTGATGGTGGGGTTCTGCTCTGGGGCCCTGGGGCCCTGCCTCTCAACCGCGCTCTCGCAGACCCCACCGCAGACTCTGGAATGGAGGGGGCGCTGGGTGCCGTGGGTGGAGCCTCATTCACCCCTGAGCAGGCCCAGGACGGGCACTCTTCCCTTCCTCTGTTGGAGGAGACTGGAGGTTTGGGATGAGCCCGTGCAGCCGAGCCTACCACCAGGGCACGGTGCTCCCGGCAGGTGTGATCACCCGCCACAGAGTCAGAACCAAAGCCCAACCACATGGGCACAGCCAAGGAGAGGCACCTGAGACTCCAAGAAGTCTTCCCACATCCATGCTTTGGGTCTGGCATGTTCCCCAAGTTCACCTGTCGAAGGCTCGGTCCCCGGTGAGACAACATCCGGATGTGGGGCTTCTTAGAAATGCCCGGATCATGAGGGTTCTGGCCTCATGGTGCATTTGATGGATTAATCCACTTGATGGATTAGTGATTTGAAGGGAGTACTTGGGGGTGGTGAAGACCACAGGCAGGTGGGGCAAGGCCAGAGGACGCAGCTCACTGTGCCATGCCTCTGGGGACTCTGTCTTGTCCCTGGTGTCTCCCCCCACCCCCACAGGGCTGGTCCCTCTCATAGGGCGTGGGCAGGCCATTCTCTAACCCAATCCCTGGCACTTGGTGAGGAGCCCTCTCCTGCCAGGATGACGTCTGTCTGTCTGTCTGTTTCCTCCCAGTGTGCTCCCAAGAGGCGCACTGCGTCCCTCTGCCCCACCTTCCACCATGATGTGCTGCCTTGGCCCAGGCTCCGCATGTGGAGATGGCTGACCATGGACTGAACCCCTGAAACCGAGCCAAGATCAACTCCTCCTCCAAGTCCCTGTAGGGTGTTGCGATGGAAGCCAGGGCTCACCAGCAGCTCTGCGTGTGGAGCACTGGTATTCCCTTCTGTCCTGAAGGCCCTGGATTTGCAGTCGGTGGATTCAAGATCCTCAGCAGGAGGGCGCTGGTCACGCTGGGACCGCCGACTTCCTCCAGAGATGCAGGTGCCAAAACCCAAGGCTCCATGATTATTGTGAATGAAACTTCCAAGTGGAGTAGACATGGCTGCCCACCAAGTCGTGGCCCACCCCCCGGGAGAGCTGAAGGTGACCCTGTGGCTTGCTTGAGCCTGGGTCAGGGATGTCCCCCAACTGCCCTGGCTGTTGTCCACCCGGCAGCAGCAGTCACCACCGAGGCTGGGGATGGCCTGGACCTGCCTCTTATGGCCCCAACCTCCCACATGTGCTGGTTTGACTCTACGTCTTTCTCCAGGCACCCGGGTTCAGGCCCGGGAAGCTTCAGCAGCCTCCGTCCCATCTGTGTCTAGAACCGCAGTGTCCTGCTCCCTCTGGGCTGGAACTGATCCTGTGGGCAGGACAGCAGGCTCTGCAGGCCAAGCCTCCCAACCTCCCCAGTGATTAGCAGGGCTCCCTTGGGATTTTCCCCAAATCAGAAAGCGTGAGGTTTAGGCCAGATGTGGTGATTGAAAAACAAAACGGGCATGGTCCCCAATGAAGCCGGGGTCCCCGAGCGACAGGACCCTCACCTCTGACTCTGGGCCTTTCCGCAATGGCGGGTTCTGTGCCGAGGCACCACCTGCCGACCCTCACAGCTGACCGCACACCAGGTGTGCGAAGCACGGAGGCCCCAGGTCCTTTGTACCACAGCCTGAGTCCACCTGGAGCCCTGGGGGCCGTCTCAGAGTCTAGCTGGAAATCCCTACACAAGCTGACCTGTGTGGCCAGCCAAGTCTGCTCCAGGCGGCGGCCTCTTTGCACTCTTCAGAAACAACTGGACTGCAGGTGGGTGGGGCTGAGCACAGGCCCTGCAGGTTGTCAGAGGTCCCCAGGGGAAGTGGCCATCACGGCAAGGAGAGACCCAGAGGGCCATGGATCAGGGCACTCGGGGCCAGAGCATGGGCTGTCCAGGTCATTCCAAGAGAGACCAGCTGTGTACAGAGAGGGGGACATAGAACCGGCTGGCCGGACACTCACGTCCTTCTGAAAGGGTGGCAGATGGGAGGAAGTGGAGCGTCAGTCAGGACGGAGCAGAAGCCCAGAGCCCAGGACCCAGGACCCTGCAGCTCAGCCCTCCCTGCTGTGGATGTCCTGAACACTCTCCAGGTTCCTTTAGAGAATGCCAGTCTGAAGTCAGAGGACTTTGTGGAAGCACAGAGGTCTGCAGGGCCCAGGGGGGTCAGGAGGGGGCATGGCCAAGCAGTGGTAGGCAGGCCAGGCTGCCCAGGACTGCATGACAGGTGGGCTCTGAGCTGCCACTGTTGAAATACCCAAAATGGCACAGTGGGCAGGGCAGGGTGGGTCCTCACTGCTCTGGCCACACATGCACACTCCACTTCAGTTCATTAACGGGGAAGTGTCCATAAGACCTGCGGTCAGTGTTTGAATAACTGGAGACACTAGCCTGGGACATAGCAGCCAAGCTCCGGCCAGATCCCCATCTCCTGTCACGCAGGGAGAGCCAGCAGAGAGCTCTGACTTCCAGAGTGGTCAACCAAGACGGGAGTGGCGCTCTCGTCCTGCCGGCGGTGTGTGCCCGCAGCCACTGGGAGAGCAGGTGGTACCCCTGCCATGCTCTGCCATGCACTGCCATGCCAGGCAGTGCCCTCCACTGGAGAGCTGCTCCAGAGGACAAGGACAGACGCTGTGCAGGCCCCCTGAGCGTGCTGCTTACAGAATCACTGTGACAGGCACTGCAGCCCACGCCTGCAATTCCAGCCACCTGGGAGGCTGAGGCAGGAGGAGTGAAAGTTCAAAGCCAGCCTCAGCAACTTAGCGAGGCCCTGAGCAATGGTGGTTAAGCACCCCTGGGTTCCATCCCTCGTACCAAACAAACATGGAAAACTGTGCTGAGAGCGCCCAACAAGACGCAGCCCCTGAATCACAACGGCACCCTGATCATGCGGTGGGTGGTCTTCAGTGCATTGCTAGACACGAAGAGCAGGCCCCAAACCTCCCCGCAGGGTCTGGCCATCCTTCTGTGAAGATGAGTGAACAGTGATCACTAGATTAGGCTCCTCCTAGGTGCCAGCTCGGGAGGGCTTCACAGACAGTGAGTTTATTTAATTTTCCCAGACACACTCTCCTAGATGGCGACACTGAGGTATCCAGGGGAGGCTGAGTCCCGGGCCTCGTCTCTCTGGCCACGGGTGCAGCTGCTGGCTGACCGGTGGAAGCACAGCCAGGAACAGGACCCAGGGCCAGATTGTCCATGCCCACGGGGGCCCCCTCGTGGTGGTGGGTGTGAGCATTATTTTTCTTTGATTTGATCTAGTGTTTTTTTTGTTTGTTTGGTACTGGGGCTTGAACCCAGGGACACTCGGCCACTGAGCCACATCCCCAGCCCTATTTTGCATTTTATTTAGAGACAGGGTCTCACTGAGTTGCTTGGCACCTCGCTTTTACTGAGGCTTTGAACTCACCATCCTCCTGCCTCAGCCTCCCAAGCTGCTGGGATTGAGGGCATGTGACAGATATATATATTTTTTTAATTTTACAATAACTATGCCTTATGCACACGATGTTAAAAGGGAAAGAATCATCTCCAGGGTGCAGGAAAGGAGATGCTGGGACGTGAGCTCTGTTGCTCACCATCAGAAGGGCAGCCCAGGTTCATCTCCATTACCTTTGGCAGACCTCAGTCTGGTGAGGTGGCTCTGGACTTAGGGCCCGTGGTAACAAGCACATCGTGGTGGCTTACCATAGTGGCCAGGAGGCAAAGAGGGGAAAGGGAGCCATCCAGTGTCCCCCTCAGGCCCTCTCCCAGTGTCCCCCTCAGACACTCTCCCAGGGTCCCCTTAAGGGCTTCTCCCAAGCCCTCAGTGTCCCCCTCAAGCCCTCTCCCTGTGTCCCCCTCAGGCCCTCTCCCAGTGTCCCCCTCAGGCCCTCTCCCAGTGTCCCCTTCAGGCCCT
>JAJEJO010048744.1:569390-632796 GCA_020662805.1 Glaucomys volans | reverse complement strand
TCAGGCCCTCTCCCAGGGTCCCCTTGAGGGCTTCTCCCAGTGTCCCCCTCAAGCCCTTTCCCTGTGTCCCCCTCAGGCCCTCTCCAGTGTCCCCTGCAAGACCCACTCTGCCCCAGCCCCCTTCCCTGAGGTCCCAGTATTGCACAGGCTGTGACCAAACTCCAGCCTCAGGCCTTGGGGACACTCACCCACCATGGCCAGTGGAGCTGTTCAGTGGGTGGGGAGGGACATTTCCTGAGGTCTTCTCTACTGGTCAAGGTCATGTCCACGGGTTCATATTTCTAATTCTTGTCTCTGGACAATGCAGAAAGTGACACCAACATGGAAACGCAGAGACTCATGTGTGCCATGGGGGAGGACATGGCCCCTGGGCCCTTGGCCCCGCAAAGCCCCCACCACAAGCTCAGCTGGGCAGCTCTAGATCTAAGGTTCTAGGTGTTGGGATGGATTCCCGCCACCCCAGGGGAGATCAGACCATGTGCTGGCTCCTCCATGCCTCGGATGTCTTCAACACTGAGCACCGTCATCTTACCCAACAGGAGAAATTTCAGAGGGAAAAACAGCAAACATTCAGCCAAAACTAAATGTTCATCTAAAACCCTTTGGCACCAGGCATGGTGGTGCATGTCTGTAATCCCAGTGGCTCGGGAGGCTGAGGCAGGAGGATCCCGAGTTCAGAGCCAGCCTCAGCAAAAGCGAGGCTCTAAGCAACTCAGTGAGACCCTGTCTCCAAATAAAATACAAAATAGAGCTAGGGATGTGGCTCAGGGTGCTCCCGAGATCAATCCCTGGTACCCCCAAAAAAACCCACAAAAACCTTTGGCTGCAGGAGGAACTGAGCTAAATGTCCCAGATGATAACCGAGGAAGAGGAATGGACGTTGCAGGGGGCTCTGGGTCTCTTTAAGTGGCTCTGAGTTCCCATGTGCACACTGTGTGGAAAGCAGGGGCTCGTGCAACGCCACCTTCACCAGGGAAGGGTGAGACCACCACAGCCTCCTACTGATCGTTTGGGCCCCCAGGTGCCAGGGCCACTGGAACCCAGGTGGGGGGAGAGAAGGAGAAAAAGGATGCGAGTGGAGTCCAGGCAGGAGCTTGAAGTGGGGCCGCCAGAGGGGGACTTCTGGAAGAGCCAGACCAAGCCTCATCTTAGGGAGCTGGGCAGGGTGGAGGCTGGCGCCCAGCCTCACACGGCCTCCATGTGGCGCCAGAGGGACCACAGTGGATGAGTGCAGGACCAGACGCGCAGAGAGGCCCGGGGGGCTGAGATGGGAAACAGTGCCTGTCATTTTCCAGGTGCCCTCCAGCCCAGCGCTTGCGCCTCTGTACCTGGACTCCGGGCTCACCCTCCGCGCACACTTGCCCTGGGGCACATGTGCCATCCCTCTCCACCGACGGCGCCACACCACTTTCTGGAAGGTGCTCGATCAACGCTGGTCCTGGCCTCCCTCCAGCCAAGTGGACCAGCCCCACTTCCTAGGCAGGATGTGGACGGTGTTGGGCGGTTGAAGCTCCAGGCACTGAAGGCACCGCCCGTTCCTCTTGCGTCCCCTTCCTGACCATTGGCACCTTTCCAGGTGCAGGTCAAAGGTCTACCCAGGAAAATGTCAAGTTCATTGAGAAGGGCACAAGGTCCCTACAGCCATTGAGGTCTGATGACAGGAGGGACAGCCTTTGGGTCAGAGGCCCAGCAGCAGCACCCGAGGGTCTGTGGCCTCATTAGCGAGTGATGGCTGGCCTCCGTGCCGCCCCAGGGGCAGCCTGGAACAGGCTTGGGGTGCTGAGCGTCCTGCACCTCACACACACCACCCCGGCCACCACATTAAATCCCCACCAGACAGGATTTTGAAGAAAACAAAAAAAGAACCATGTTCTTCTGGCGGGAGGGGAGGCCTGCAGGAAGCCCACCTGGAAAGATAAGCTGGAGGAGGAGGAGGAGGAGGCACAGCCCTGGAGGCAGGGGGAAGGCAGACAGGGATACCTGTGGAGGCTTGGTGGGGAGAGGCCGGAGCCTGCAGAGCTGGGGGCCTATCCCTCGGGCCAGGTCTGGCTGGCCTGCCATGGAGAAGCCCAGAGGCTAGAGGCTGGAGGCATTCTCCACGGCCTGAAACAAAGCCACGTCCTCCACGCATGCATTTCCAAGTCTGGGAAACAGAGACAGAAAACCTCACTGAATAAAAGTGGCCTTGCCTACTGGCCGCTTTCCTCATTCACTCTTCACCTGTGTTTTGGGTGCCATGGTGACCACGGCAATTTATTATGTGTGTCCATCTCTGCATAAGCAGGTGTCACAAAAATAGGCAGGTGGGCTGCGGCCAGCCCTGGGTCGCGCCCTCTGGGTTCCTTGGCCTCTGCGCTCCTTGGCAGGCTGGCCTGGTGCAACCAGCACATTCCCCTGCCCACCCAGGGGCTGCCCGAAGCCTGACCTCCCCAAGCAGGCTGCCAGCACACGTGTGAGGCCGGGAAGGGGACACACTCGAGCAGGTGTAAACTCTGGTCCTGCTGCCCTGGGGCACCAGACGCCAGAGGGTCAGAGCCAGCAGGCCTGCCCTGTACCTCACTCAGAGAGAGTGGGAGGAGGGAGGAGGAATGGGAAGAGGCAGAGGAAAGCCCTCTGGGTCCGTGGCACACCCAGAACAAGGCCTGTCTGCCCAGAGGCAGAGTGGCCCTTGGGGACGGCAGTCACTGGGAGCCTAGCCACAAACCTACTCCAGCCAGAGCCTGGGACAGAGAGCTCCGGAGTTAGGTGGTGCCACAGGAGCACCAAGCGGGAATGTGGCTAAAGGACTCCAGGGAAGGGGTGGGGACTCTCAGGGCCACAGGCAGCTCTAGGAGAGCCTCATGAGCCACCGCAGGTACTCTCCAGGGAAGGGACCAGGTATTTCTGCTCAGGCCAAGCAGCTGGTTCCTGCCCCTGCCTGTGAGTTCTCTCCCCACACACACCAGGGGGGCTGCAGGACATCCTCCTGGCACGCACTGGGGGGACTGAATTTTTCTCCCCTGCCATGCACCAGGGGGCCTGTGGGGCTCTCCCCTTGCACCCACCAGGAGGCCATGTGGGGCTCTCCCCTAACGTGCATCATGGGGGCCTGCAGGGTTCCCTCCCAGCATGCACCAAGGGTCCTGCAGAGTTCTTCACTGGCATGCACCAGGTAGGCCTACAGGGTTCTCCCCCAGCACGCCCACGGGGCCTTTAGGGTTCCCGCCTGCACGCACCAGAGCTCAGGCACACGTGGAGGAGCGGCTGGCCTGCCCCGTGAGGCTTGCCTGGCAGGTGCAGGGCTCCACCGGGGGATTTCTAAGAGAGAATCTGCACCACGGAAATCCCGGGAGCCAGCTCCTGGGACAGTGTCCTGCTGGCGGCGTTTGACCTTGGAACTCAGCCTGGATTTCTCTGGGAACAGCGCTGTCGGGAGAGCCCAGACGTGGAGGTGGGTGTGGCCCCCAGGTGTGGCTGCCCTCCGCAGGTACTCTCCAGGGAAGGGACCAGTCTCCCTGTTGGGGGGAGGAGGGGGGTGGCGCAGATCCTGAAGAATCCGACTGCAGATGTCCAGGGACATAAAGGACAGGGTGGTGATCCATGGTGACCATGGGTGTCAGGTCCTGTCAGTCAGCAGAGAGGCCCATGTCCCCTCTGCCAGGGAACCGACCCTCTCCTCTCAGACTGGAGCTGGGCTGTGGCCTCCGACCTCCACTGTGAGAGAAAGTCCCAGAGTCAGGCAAGGCTGGGAGGGAGGGAGGCGGCAGCCAGAGGGGAAATGCGGGCCCACAGGCACAGGAGAGCCCCACAGCTCAGTCAGCATCTCCTTGACAGCGAACCCGGGGTCTCACAGCCCTGCACACAGAGCACATGTACTCTGCACGGACCCGAAGCGGGGGTGGGTGGAAATCCCTGCAAACAGGCCATCAGGAAAGAAGCTACGGGAACGGTGGCTGCTGCCGGGCAGTGGAGGCTCGGGGCAGCACTGCGGGGCCCGCTTCACCCAGCTGGGGCGAGGTGGGGGCGAGGACTGAGGCCATCCCACGGGCCCACCCAGCCCTCCCTCTCTCAGCACACAGTAGGAGCACACCTCCTACTCCCCCCACTCTGTGTTGGACTGTGACACCCGGCCAACAAGTCCAGAGCAGAGCGAAGTCCTGGCCTGCAGCTCCTGTTCCCCGGGGATGCCCCACACCTTCCTCCCTTGCTCGCCCTGATGGGGCTCTGGCAAGGTTGGTAACAGCGGCATCAGCCTGGTCTCTAAGCTACGGGGCTAGCGAGCCTCTGGGAACCGGGTAAGATGCCAATCCGGTTTCAAGCGCAGGCTGCGGGCTCCTCGTTACTGAAGCATGCTCTACCTACCCTTGACTAACACGGTCTCTAACCAGTATCTCTAACAAATGACTAACCAAGATTAATTTTTAAATCATGGTAAGAAAATATAAATTCCTAAATAATTCATGAGTCTTGAAACATGACATGCAAAAATTCTAACCTCTTCAAAAATAAAACTGCCCGTCTCTGTCTTAGCTTGAGCAGCTGTAGCAAAGTACCATGGAGTGGGTGTCCTTTAAACAACAGAAACTGGTTCCTCACTTCTGGAAGCTGGAGGCCAGAGCTCAGGCACCTACAGGGTCAGCTCCTGGGGAAGCCCTCTCCCCGGTGGCCGAATGCATCCCCTTCATCCTCACTGCAGAGGGCTCCCCTGAGGTCTTGCAAGTAGGCAACCCCAGTCCTGAAGGCAGAGCCCCCACGGCCTCACCTCCAGCGGGCCGCTCCCAACAGCAGCAAACACACTGACCAGGAGACTTCCCATTCGACTCTGGGGAGGAAAGGAGCCTCCACTCCACAACAAGACCCCAGGTCTGTAACCTGTAAGAACAGATGGACAGAACCCCAAATGCAGGCACTGACTAACTGGGCTGAAAGTAAGAAGTTGAGCAATTAATTCAAGATGGAGTATATGGAGAAGTAGAGCAGAAAATAAAAAGTCAAGGTTAGAAATAATAAGCAGAGAAAAAATACAGGAGGAGCAAAACTCCCAAGGCTTACACTAAAATCAAGTTTATTCTTTTTTTTCTATTTTTTATTTTTTGGTACTGGGGGTTGAACCCAAGGGTGCTTAATCACTAAGCCACGTCCTTGGTCCTTTTTAAAATTATTTTGTTATTATTTTTGAGACAGGGTCTCACCAAGTTGCTTAGGGCCTCACTAAGTTGCTAAGGCTTTGAACTCGTGATCCTCCTGCCTCAGCCTCTCAATCATTGGGATGACAGGTGTGTGCCACAGTGCCCAGTTCGAGGTTATTCTTGAAGATAATAAAATAAAAAACAGAGCTCCACTAACGGATCAAAACATTTAAAAAGAAAGGAAAAACATAAATAAAAGGTAATCATAAAGAAATATTACAATGAGCATATGTCCAATACATATGTAATCTTACGTCAAATTTTAAAAGTTCCTAAAATACACATGTATACATAAAAATCACCATATTCAACTCAAGAAGAAATAGAAAAATAGGACTAGATTGAGCTTTCACCATTGTTTCAGTGAGCTTTTTCATCACTGTGACCCACTTACCTAGAGAACAATGCAGAGGAAAAGTATGCTGGGCTGATGGCTTCAGAGGTTCAGTCCATGGCCAGCCAATGCCATGGCTCTGGCCCAAGGTGAGGTAAAAGGCATGGTGGAGGGTGTGGAGGAGGTGAGCCACTCAGGACAAGCCTCACCAGGGACAGAATATAAGCCCAGAGACACATCCCCAGGGCCCACCTCCTCCAGGTACACCCCACCTGCCCACAGGCATCACCCAGTCCATCCATGAGTGCATTCATCCCCGATTAGGTTAGTTCTCTCATAATTTAATCATTTTAACCTGAACATGCTTGCATTATCTCACCCATGAATTTTGGGGGTCACCCCATAATACCATAATACCATTTATTCAACAGTCAAACTTTATCTGATAATCAAAATCCCTCCCCCAAAAACTTAAAAAGGAAATAAGTTTCATGAAGCTTTACCACTGAGCCCTACCAAAGCTCAGAGTCCAGATCTCTTTGCACCAAACGATTCAGCAACACAAAACAAAGGTTAGTTCCGTGATCAACACCACAGACTGATGTCATCCAAATTGTTTCCAAAGAACAAAGCAAGTTTAAGAAAAGATCATGAGATTTCATTTATAATAAATGTAAAGATAACAAACAACATGGAATCGAGTGTTATGTATGTGTTAAAGGGACAGCGTGTGGTGACAATGCAGGAGTACCCTGGGAGTTCCAGGACCACGCCATGTCACATAGAAGTGGAGAAGCAGTTTAAATAAAAGAGAGGCTCTGAATCAAACTCACACTATTCGTTATCTATAAAAATGTCTTAGTAAACCAGAACAGAAAGGAAGTCCCTTCTAACAAAGGCTTCCGATCAAAAGTAGCAGAACCAGCAAGGTCAGGTGGGTCCTGGACAGCACAGCTGGTCACTCCAGGGACCTCTGTGCTGCAGATGCAGGGAGGCCTGAGACCCCAGCACAACGCAGAAGCAGGAAGAGCCAGGGGGAAGGTGACCTCCACCCCACTGGCAGGGTCTGCCCAGAAACTGCCAGAGGGTCTGCACAGACACCAGCACAGCTCCGAGCAAATCTAGAAAGGCAGGGAGGTCCCCGCCGAGGTCAGCAGGGTTCCTTCCTGTTGTAGGGACACACCTTAAAATGGCGACAGTAATAACAACACCACCCTCGGGGCAAAAGCCCCCCTCACTCGTGGTACCACCAAGGTGGTGGCCCAGGATTGGCTCATTCGACTTCCGTGAATGTGAACAGCTCGTGGCCACTATTAAACCTTAGGAGACCTCTGCCCTGCAGGCTTTGATGTGTGCTGCATGGGCTGTTGACCTTTAAGGTGATTGGCCCTGCCGGGATCTCCTCCCCTTTCTTTGTTTTTTTTCTCACTCGCTCGCTCCCTCATGTATCTGTTTCACTTCCTTATTAAATGAGATCCTTCTTCGACAGACCTCCCAGCTGGTGTGGTTTTTTCAGCCGTCGACACTCATCATCCTGCTTGACCCGTGCTCCCCACTGGCTGGCCCAGGGAGGACACCCGACCTTTGTTGTTTGGTGTGGAACAACAGCTGGTGCCCCGTGTGAGGAACGAGGGAACTTCGTCGACAGGCAATCGGTTCGCGGGTGAGTGTACTCCCATAAGATATGGGACAGTTCAGCTCCAGGTATGACCCCTCCCTAGATTCCCTCCGGAGACTCCTTAGGAGCCGGGGGTTAGAACTTTCAGACAGTCAAGTTTTTCAGACCTAGAAGGTCCTCATTAAGATAGCCCCCTGGCTTCCGCCCTATGGGCATCACAATCTTGGGGAAAAAATTATTTTCCTCGCCCATTGGATACAAATAAAAGATAAACCACCTGATTGCGAGTTAGATTCCTGTGCTTTAAAGCCTTCCAGCAATTCTGCACAAAGGAAAAAAGCAAACGTCTTCCAGCCTCTCTCAAGTCAATTCAGACATTGAGCAGGCAATTGCCACTCCCACAAATTCTTTCATCCCAGTGGGAGTGTAAAAGCCAGAATTCCAACTCTCTAGCTCCCACAGCTCCCTGTGATGAGGTGTTAAAATGCAAAAAGACAAAGGAATATAAAAACACAGTTCCTCTGGAAGTTGTAACTTTTTCTTTTGGTGATTCTCCTGATATGTGGGGCACGCCCTCAATTCTAAATGAGATTCTAAAAGCCATGGCTCCACTAACAAGACCCAACCCAATTCGGTTACTATGGGACACTACTCAGCCAATATGGGTGAAACAATGGCCTCTAACAGAACAAAATTTGCAACAGTTACAACTCCTAATACAAGACCAGCTGACCTTGAACGACATAGAGCCAACTTTCAGTCCACACAATACCTCAGTGTTTATTATAATAAAGAGAGGTAGAACTAAATGGAGACTATTGCAGAACTTAGGAGCAATTAATAGATACATGCAAAAGATGGGAATTTTACAGCTTGCTCCCATATCAAACCAAAAACAGTATCCAAGACAGTCTGTACTTTGCTATCTCTACTCCAAGGCTAACAGCAAAGCCAAGAAAAAGGACTTTACAACATTTAAACTTCCCTGGCCTGACTTTGTTAAAGTCTGCATTGAAATGCTGCAACACAAAAAGATGATTTTATTTTCATGCTGTTTTAAATCCTTAACGGCCGTGTCTTTTTTGCAGGACTTGCTTTTTGATTAAGTTCTGTATTTTCTGAGCTCATGAATTTTTCTTTTCGTCTGTGTGTATATGTATATATTATGTTGTCTTGTCAAATGTGTCCAAAAACCATGTACGTGGTATCAAATTGACTTAAAAAGAGAGCTCAAAATTAAAGATTAAAAGATAGATCCACATATCTTAATCACGTGATTTAAAACGTTCAATTTCAATTGGGTAAACAAATAAGAGTAAAATGTCTTAAGATTACTTAACTGACAAGTCTCTTCAGGTGGTATAGCTAATGTTTATTTTAAATGTCCTAACATTACTTTACTCACAGGTTTTTAAAAGTGAAAACACTACTGTTTATTGTAAAATGCCTAATGTCCTTTGTTTCTAGGATGTGTCTTCAATAAGGAAAAGAGAAAACAAATACTGTTCAATGTTTGTCCAATATAATTGTTTTTACAGAAAAATAAATAAATTGATGTTCACATACAAGAAATTAATTATATGTTTATTAAAGACATCTACTTAAGTTACAACATTAAAATGCTAACTGTTAAACTCTTAGCTCCTTAAATTCCAGGACTGCATACTTAAATATCACTAATATTTTCACAAATTGGTAAATAAAAAATTTTTTTTTAAATGATCTTATATTGTCACTAAAGACAAGGTTATTTAAAGTTAACTTCTAACAAGTACATTTCTACTTACAGAGAAATACAAAACTTTCAACTGTGTTTCAGTTATAGTGCTATAAACACAATAAAGTATTTCATCTTTTAAGAGGAGGAATTAAAAAAATAAGGATTGTTTCAAAATGTAAATTTGTAAAAGGAACAATAGCTAGCAAAGAAATGCAAGGATTATAAAGAGAAAAAGATAAAAAATCTGGGTATATGACAAGAAGGTCTAAGTATGTGTTGGGAAGGTTTATGTAAGTAACAAAAAGGTTTGGGTCAGTTATGTAAAAATATATTTCTGGGTTAAAAAAAAATGGTTAAAATGCCCTAGGCAGCAAGTTTCTGCTAGAACCAGATCTCAAGTCAAGGCTTACATTGAAATGTAAATAGGAAGAAGTCAAAGCAAAAGGAGTCTTTTACTTGAACTCCAGCAAAAGTAAATTTTACAGTGCTTTACTAAAATAATTAATGGCCATTATCATTTTTTTCTCCCAGGACTCTTGTTTTGTTTTTCTTAAATGTTATATTTTTGGAGCTCCACAATTTCAATCCTACATAACTAGGTTAATGCTTTTTGATCAGTTATTTTCAACTCTAGAGTTATTTTTGATCTATAACATTGCAATGGAAATTCACGTACAAAAGGCTAAAAGTTTTTTTGTGTATGTGTTTGTGTTGTCTTTTGTGTGTCCAAAATTCATGTACATATTAAATTGACATAAAGAGATCTCAAAGATATTAAAATTAAGAGTGGATCCAACTTTAATTCACGTGAATAAAAAGGTTCAATTTAAATTGGGTAAACCAATAAAGGTAACATATTTTTAAATTTCTTAACCCACAAGTGTCTAAGTGGTCAAACGATTAAAAATGTTGTCTAAAAATGTTAATTAATATTAATCAATTATTTCTAGGATTTTTCTTCAACAGAAAAGAGATGGCAGATACTGTCCAATATACATGTCTGATATCTTGTTTTTTACAGTAAAATAAGTACATTAGATGTGATGTATATAGGATTAATCAAAGGTGCTTGTTAGAGACATCTGGTTAATTTACTAAGTTAGAATGCTGTTGAATAACATCGAGTACTCTTAATGTTTGAATTCCATTGGGTAACATACTTAAAATATCATTGGTGTTTTTTTTAATAGATTGATTAAAATAAAGGGTTTGGGATTGCTTTGTGTCCATCACTACAAACAAGGTTACTAAGTAAAATCATAACAGGTACCATTCTACATACAAAGGAATCCAAAGGTGATTCAAATAAAGAACTATAAATAATAAAATATTTCATCTTATTAAAATGGAATAACTCATCTAAATTCGGAAATTTCCTAAGAGTTGTTTCAAAATACAAACAAAAGGAGTCAACAGATAGGAAAGAGAAAATAAAAGGTTCTAGGTGTGGAAAGATATTCAGTAGAAGAAAAAAAAATGTTTCTGGGTAAGAAAGTCTTTCTGTGATGAAATACATGAGAGTCTAGTAAGTGCTAAAAAAGTCTTTGTGTAAGTGAAGGACAAATTTTACCAAGTTTGTGTATGACTAAGTTGGTTATACGTATATGAGATGGTCAATTAAAAACTGTTTAAGGTTTTCCCTTAAGGTCAAATATTAATGGACTGATACAAACCAAATTGTGTAATCTATATGTCATATTGACAAGGGTTTCTTTAAACTTTAATTTACAGAGTCTAAATTCTTTCTTAAAGAAAAAAAAAGCTAAATTTGGGTAACATCAAGATAATTGTGCTATTACTCTTCTTTGTATATTAATGTGTTTAAATCTTCCAGGTACACAAGTCTTTAGAGCAGAAAATTTATCAAGCTGCTGTTCTCCGAACTAAACTTGTCTGTAATGGTAATTTTAAACTTATAGAAATAGCAAATTTTATTGGGGACTTATTTATCATTTAATGTTCTATATAACAGGACCTGTTATCAATAGGATATATGTAAATTTGTTACTTTTTACGCTGAGATCAAAATTTAAATGCAAATGTATTTAAAAGTTAGTGAGAGCCTGATTGTTTAAAGGTTAATATCGCGGAACATGAAAGCATTTGGTCACTTTGTTACACAAAAGAAAAGTTAAAAACTAAAATGATGTTCAAAGAGGAGGCAAAAAATCAGTTTCAGAACTAAGACACTTGACCTAAGATTGTAAAGAGCCCTGCCTTACCTGATATAAGGCTCTGCCTCCCACCCTACTGCATGCCAAAATAGCTCCAATATAAGCCAGACTTTAGTTCATTTAAAGTTATATTCAAAAGATTGTTTCCTGTAAAATGCTGTGATCTCAAACAGGGAATATAATATATAGCTCAGGCAGAATATAAGATGACTATTACACAAGCTAGATATGTTTTTACTGTTGTTAATTGTATTTTGTATTTTCCTTGTAAGCTCTATAACTGCCTGATTAATGTTTTAAAAGGTACTGCTTCAAGAACAAACCTAAATTTGAAATACTAAGCCATCACCTATATTGCAGATGAGATAATATAACCCTAATTAGATAAAAGGTAGTAATAATTACAAAGTTATAGACATTGGAGTTAAAGCCCAGTACTCTTTCTTTGTAATTGGTGAAACTGGCTTGCTGGATGTTTAAGATCAAACTTATAGATCAAGATTTAAAAACTTTAAAAACTTCTGTTACTGCATCACAAGAATCCCTTACCTCCCTCTCTGAGGTTGTTTTACAAAACAGGCGAGGCCTGGACCTCCTCATTTTGCAGGAGTGGGGACTTTGTGCTGCCTTAAAAGAGGAATGTTGCTTTTATGCTGACCACTATGGGGTGGTCAAAGAATCTATGGCAAAGTTAAGAAAGTGCTTGGAGGAACGGCGACTCGAACGAGAAGCCCAAAGAGGATGGTTTGAATCTTGGTTCAATCAATCTCCCTGGCTAACCACTCTGTTATCTGCTATAATCGGTCCTTTAACTATCTTGCTTCTAATCCTAACTATAGGTCCCTGTCTCTTCATCAAGGTCATGCAGTTCATCCAAAAGCGCCTTGAAGCAGTTCAATTGATGAGCGTCCAAGTTCAATATCAAAGATTGGCCACCAGCTCCTAGGAGGATCGTTATGCCACCGCTAGGGTGTAATGTTGCCGTCGCCATAGGGACCCCTTGAGTCGATGACGGGTAAGACCCCAAGTGCTGGGGCAACCTAAGACAGGCTCAAGCTGAGGCTCCACCCCTGGAGGCCGCCTATGGTGGAATCTCCAATGACGGGTAAGATTTGTGGAAACCGCATATCAACCTAAGACAGGACCCTGGCCCTAAGGAGGCCAGGCTTCCAATGACGGGTAAGAATGCGATTTGCCATGAACAACCTAAGACAGGAACTCCACCTAGTTAACATAATAAAACAAAAAGGGGGAAATGTAGGGACACACCTTAAAATGGCGACAGTAATAACAACAACAGCCTCGGGGCAAAAGCCCACCTCACTCGTGGTCCCACCAAGGCCCAGGATTGGCTCATTCGACTTCTGTGAACGTGAGCAGCTCGTGGCCACTATTAAACCTTAGGAGACCTCTGCCCTGCAGGCTTTGATGTGTGCTGCATGGGCTGTTGACCTTTAAGGTGACTGGCCCTGCCGGTATCTCCTCCCCTTTCTTTGTTTTTTTTTTCTCACTCGCTCGCTTCCTCATATATCTGTTTCACTTCCTTATTAAATGAGATCCTTCTTCGACAGACCTCCCAGCTGGTGTGGTTTTTTCAGCCATTGACACTCATCATCCTGCTCGACCCCGTGCTCTCCCCTGGCTGGCCCATGGAGGACACCCGACCTTTGTTGTTCGGTGCAGAACAACACCTGTCATACAGATGTGACCAGCTGTGAGATGTGACAGGAAGAGAGGATGGTGCTCGAATCACAACACAGGGGCAGCCAAGGTAGGAGGAGGCCCAGCTGACGTGGCAGAGGCCGTGTCAGCCCACAAATGGATGTGGCGCCTTCAGCAGAGACGGGAACTAAGGGAGGCAGGTGCTGGGGATTTCCAGCTCGACCCACTGAGCTGGGTTGCAGAGCACAGGCTCTTCTTGTAGGCACCACCTATGACAGAGAAGAGAGAAGCAGAATTGTAAATGAGTGAATTCGAAGACAGGTAAGTAGAAACCACCCATTGGGGGTTGGGGGACAGGGTTGGAGAAACACCAAGAACCCCAGAATCCTGTGACACAAACCCAGCAGCCAACACACACACCCAGTCCCAGAGGAAGGGCAGGAAATGGCACTTGAGGACAGAAGGGCTGAACCATCAAAGCAAATGGCAGGTGCTAACCTGTAGACCCAAGAAGGCCAAAGATCAGAAATGGGCTGGCCACAAGGAAAGACTCAGCTGGGCACGTGATAGGGAAACTTCTGGAAGCCATACATAAAAGTACAATCATCTAAGGAACCAGAGGGGAAGCGATTCAGTATGTACAGAAATCTATAATACAGTTAACAGCTGACCTTTCCTCAGAACAATGGAGCCCAGAGAAGCTGGAGTGATGTCTAAGATGTTGGGGAAAATTGTTGAACAAGAACTCAACACCACTCCAGGTGTGGTGGTGCACATCTATAAACCCAGCAGTTCAGGAGCCTGAAGCAGGAGGATTGCAAGTTTGAGGCCAGCCTCAGCAACTTAGTGAGACTCTATCTCAAAATAAAAAATACGAGAAGGGCTGGAGATATGGCTCAGTGGTTGAGCAGCCTGGGAACAATCCCCAGTACCAGAAGAAAGAAGAAAGAATCATTGTCTTTGTCCCTGGCTAGGCTGTTGTGGAAACATGGAAAATATCTTCAATAACATTTTGGAAAATCATAAAGCATCAATAAAATGTTAAAGAAAGGAAAATATATTTTTATGATTCATCATTTCATGAGAATAAATGATGAAAGTCTTAAAATCATTTTGACAGAGGCGGAAACATTTTAAACTCATCAGTATTCTTACAGGATTAAAAAATGCTTGGTGAGCCAGGAAGAAAAGAGGGTTTTCCCAACCTCAGGGAAGTCCCAAGAGAAACAAAGGCCTTCTGCTAACCTCCAGCTTGGTAGCGGAAGACCTTGCCTCCCCCATGGAGGTCAGGCAGGAAGCCTGGGCAGCCGCTGCTGCCCAGGTGCGTGGGGTCTTCCCTGGAGAGGAGGAGAGGGCAGTGCAGAGGGCCAGCAGGGAAGGTAACCAGCCTCTGCACAAAGAAAAACTCCAAGTGCTCTGTCTTTAACAGCCACCAGAGCCAATCGGGGAGCTAAGGAAGGGTCTGGCTGCAGGCGGCCTCCCCGTGCCATCAGCGTGATCTAGACGTGAGAGCACCCAGATGTTCTGTTGACGATCACATCCAAAGCAGACCCAGGACTGGAAACTCCAGCTGGAACTGGAGCTGGGGCAGGAAAACCTCAGCTCTGAGTGGCGAGTTGAAGGTGGACACAGAGCCAGGGAGGTCCCGTGCTCCCGGCGATCCTCCAGCTGGCAGGTCTCACCACAAACACCGGGAACCCCCCTCTGCTGCTGGCAGGGAGGAGAAAGAACCATCTGGAAAACACCAGCGTCTTCGTTCCTGACAAGTTCTACCCTGGGAAGACTAACCCACAGCCTAGCACCTCACCAAGGCCCGATTTCCAGCAGTTCATGGGGCCATTGAAAACTGAAGCAAAAACTTCCAAGGCGCACAAAAAAGGAGAAAATGCAATTAGTAGACGGGAAGCCTTGGAATCCATCTGGCTGGCACGCTGCAGTGACTGGGAATTTAAAGCGTGATTGAGGTGCTGAGTGCTCGGGAGCAGGTCAGCAGCAGCCAGGGCCCCAGGCAATGAATGCAGAGAGCAGGAGGCTAAGGAGGACCACAGAGAAATGCCCAGTGGGACGCAGACACAGCAGGCATGCTGCTGATGGGCTATGTGGGACCCGAGAGGCCCAGGAAGGACTGTGAGCTGGAGAGTTCATCAGTAGGTCCCTCCCAATGGGTAGAGAACGGGAACAAAGACAGAGAAACAGAAGAGGCCATCAGAGAATGGTGGGAAAACACAAAAGGTCAACACCGTGGGCTGAGGACCCTTGAAGGAGGGAAAGACGCGGGAGGGATGTCTGAAGTCTCATTCCAGACTGATGGCAAACTGCAGATCCAAGACTCAGAAAGAATAAATGCCCCAAACAACACACGCATCATTCTCAACTGCAAGATATCGGAGATAAAGGGACAGATTCAGAGGGGACAAAACACCTGGTTTATGTAATAAAGATAGGAATGACATTGGACTTCTCAGCAACCACTGGAGCAAGAAGAGAGTGGTGTGAATATTCAGAGCATTGAGAGGAAAATGGAGGCCTCCTGCAGAAGTGGGGGAGGCCAGGGGAAGTTGCCTGAGGGAACTTCTCACCAGACACCTGCTTGCAAGAAAGGTTAAAAGAAGCTTTTGGAGAGAAAGAAAATAATGCAGATCAGAAACTCGAGTATTCATGAAGAAAGGAAGACCAGAAAGCAGGAGGAAAGTAAAATGGAAACTTATTCTTAATTTAACACCTGACTGCTCTTCTGAATAGCAATATATTCACTCGTGTGTGCATACATATGTCGTCTATGCGGTGCACATGTGTCAACATGAGCTGAATGAATTGCAGGGTAGCACAAGGACAGGAGGGGGAATCAGGATTATTCTGTTGTAGAGAAGTAAGCTGCGTGTGGCCAAGAGAATATTTATTCAGCAATTTAAAGAAACCGTCCATCGGGCCATGAACACAGGTGCAGCCAAGCCACAAGCCTGTCACTCAGTGGAAGGACCCAGTCTGTGAAACTCCCACCGCACAACATTACAGAAGGGAGAGCCACAGACACACTGGGGGTCTGGAGCAGGGGTCTGGTTCCTGGGTGGAGACAGTGGTCTCAAGGGTCTCTGGACTCTCCTTCTGCCACGTGGGCACCACTGACAGCCACAGGGCAGGCCTCTGCCTCTGGGTGGTGGCCGCTGGCTTCTCCTGACCCTCTCCTAAGGACTCAGGGAAGAAGCCAGGAAAGGCAGGCCCGGGACAGACCCTGAGAGCCTCCCCGTTTGCCTGGACTTGCCCTCCTGGCGGTCAGTAGGTCTGGCAGGGAAGCTCCCTCCTTCTGAGGTGACTGATTCACTGGAAAAATACAAGGGGAAGAGCAGGAAGTGGAAGAGGAGGAGGAGGAGGGAACAAAGCAGGGAGACACCCGAGGGCACCAGCCAGGGGACCAACACAGCAATCAGGATGAGGAAGGGCCACCTTCAAGCTCCCTTCCAGCGACTTCAGCTGGCATGAGAGACCACTGCCCTCCGCCTGGAGGAGGAGACATGGGCACATCCCCAGCAGGAGGAGTACGCTGTGAAAGGTCCAGGGAAGGCTGTCACGGTCTCCGTGCAGACTGAGCCTGCATGTGGCCACTCTGAGCTGGCCCGGGCGGAACAAGCCCAGTCCAGCAGGACCGCAGTCCTGGAGGCGGAGTTGGAGGTTGGGATGAGCAGGCCGCTCCCGATCAAGTCACGCAGCGCCCAAAGGACTCTGTCCTGGGGCTCCCAGTCTCTGGGGCCCCAACTGGAATCGCTCCACATGCACAGATGCTGGAAAACGTGATGCATTTGCGAGAGCAAAGACCCCGACGAGGACCCCCTTGAACTGACAGGAGTGCCGGAACATCAGGCAGGGTTTGAAGGTGGTCGAAACGCTCGTTCCTTCGGTGACTAACAAGCTTCTGATGTTCCTGGTCCAGGGTCCCCAGCCCCTCACTGCTCCCCAGCCTGGCTCCCAGCTCCAGACCCAGGGCTGGCAGTGGAGCGAGGTGGTCAGCATGTCCGTGAACACATGGGGGCCCCAGGGAAGGACGGTGGCTTCGGCAGCTCGGTCAGTTCTCCCTGCGAACTCCACCTCCACTCCCCCAGCACTTCTGTTCAGGTCCTGCCGCCTCAGGGCTCAGCCCGACGCCTCTCAGGTCCTGGCCTTCCTTCTCGGGTCCTGGCCTTCTCGGGTCCTGCTGCTCTGCTTCCTTCTGAACTCCAGGCTTTCCTGCTCTCTGCAGGTCCTCAGCATTTATAGGATGTGTAAGAGAAGAAATTCCTTCAGCTAAATTGCCCCAAACTTGTTCATTATCCACCGGTTCAGGTCCAGAGGTCTAATGCTTGAGAAAGAGAAAGATGAAGGGGGAGGGAATATAATAAATTTAATTCATCTCTGAGTGCTGATAGGAAAAGATGAAAGGCGGCTAGAGAAAGGGACATTAGGAATTTTGGGTGTGTGGCTTAGCAGCTTTCTCAGGAATAGCAAGGAGGCGAGTAATACGGAGTCGGGTGGGGCCTGTAGGAACGGAGTGATAAGAGGCATTAGTGGGAACAAGCTTCAAGTTGCTTAGGTGAATCCAGGAGGGATGACCTTCTAACTTGGCTGCAGTGGGAGTGGTTAAAACTACCTTGAAGGATCCTGTCCACTTTTCTTGTAAGGGGGCTACAGGTTGAGAAGGGGAGAGGTAAACTAAATCTCCTATGGCAATAGGATGAGGGGCCTCTGAAGATTGGGGCTGGGGAAGATGAGTGTGTGCATACTTCCAGAGGGCGGCCCTGAGGTGAGCTAGGAGGGACTTTAGAGCCTCAGGAGGAATGCTCTGTGATTGAGGTTGAATGGTAGGTGGGACAAGAGGCTGCCCACACAGAAGTTCAAAGGGGCTGAGCATAAGGGGCTTTGTGGGCAATGCTCAGATCCGGAGGAGGGCCAAAGGGAGGAGCTTAGAGTCATTCAGTTGGATCCAAACTGGGGAATGATGTTTGGCTATTTTAGGTTGAGAAGTGTCCCAGACGGTGGGGTTAATTCTAGCAAGTAAAGGGCAACCAGGAGGCTTAGGGGGTGAAGGGACCAGGTCCGGATGAGTGTGCATTAAAAAAAATGGTAGTGGACTTTAAAGGGGGAATGATGATGGAGGCTTTTAATTTGTGAAGGAGGTCTCAACTCATAAGGGGAACAGGGCAACTAGGCATAACTATAAAGGAATGGGATAATGAAAGGGATCCAAATGTGCAAAAAAGGGGAAGTGTTTGCAGTGGATATGTAGGGGTACCTGAGACTCCCATAATTGGGGTATTTGACTTAAAAGCATATCCACACCATTCATTCAAGAGCAAAGGCTTGCCCCAGTATCGACCACGAATGAGACTGCATGGCCATTTACCACCCCTGTGACCCGGGGCTCCTCGGATGTGCCATCTGAGGTGGCAGGGGCAATGAAGTGTGGGCCCCGTCATTCCAGCAACTCGGTGAATGGGACTTGGGAATTGGGTGGCTATACCGGGGGAAGGGGTGTCCTTCCCTGAGGACAATCCACCTTCCAATGTCCCCATTGTCCACATTTGGGACAGGCTTTGGAGGGGTTCCTCAGGTTAGGGCAGGCTTTTGCCCAGTGACCTTGTTGCCCACATTGGAAGCAGGGTCCAGGAGGTATAATGGTGGGGCCATGAGCCTTGAAGTTATTAGGAGGTCGGGTGGAGCCATGAGCCATAGGGGCTTTCCTTGGGCTCTGAATGGCAGAGGCCAGGAGCTGGTATTTAGTTTTAAGATGTTGTTCTTTCTCCTTTTTGGCCTCATCTTCTCGGTTATTAAAAACTTTGAAAGCTGTGTCTAAAAGTAACTGCTGGGGAGACTCAGGACGCTTCTCTAATTGTCTGAGTTTCTTGAGGATGTCAGGTGCAGACCCGCTGATAAAGTTAAAATGAAGAAAAAGACTGCCACCAGGGCTGTTAATGTCCAAAGTTGTATACTTGGTGGCGGTCTCAGTCAGTTGGGCCAAAAATAGGGCAGGATTTTCATCAGGTCCCTGTGTAATTTCCTTAATTTTTTCCCAGTTAACCTGAGTGTGAGAATTCTTTGTCATTCCTTCAAGGACACAAGTGATCATATGTTGGGAGTCTGAGGACCCCAGGGTCTTCAGGCTGATAAGTCCAATTAGGTTCAACTGAAGGGACGGCAGCATCTGCAGCTGGATGGATATTAGGGTTTTGGCCATGTAGAAGTTCCGCATGATCTCTTGCGACCTGCCAAATTCGAGTGCGTTCATCATTGGTCAGGGTGGATGTTAATATATAGTACGCATCTGCCCAAGTAAGGTGATAGGCCTGAGTCAAACGGGTGAACTCCTTCCTATATTTAGAAGGATTTTCAGAAAAAGATCCTAACTAATCTATCCTCAATTTGGGACATATCTGTCATGGAGAAGGGAACGTGAACCTGGACCGTACCTTCAGCTCCTGCCACCTCCCGGAGAGGGAACGTGTTTTTTTTTTTTTTTTTTTGTACTGGAGATTGAACCCAGGGGCACTCCACCCCTGAGCCACATCCCCAGCCCTATTTTGTATTTTATTTAGGGACAGGGTCTCACTGAGCTGCTTAGGGCCTCACTAAGTTGCTGAGGCTGGCTTTGAACTCGTGATCCTCCTGCCTCAGCCTCCCACGCTGCTGGGATTACAGGGTACGCCATTGCGCCCAGCAACGTGTTTTACTGGGAGATTTTTAGACCTTGTACGGGGTGGGGATGGTAGGGGGGAGGGAGAACTAGTCTGTGCAGTCTGTCGAGGTGGATCTGACGGGGCAGCTGCACTTTGCAGGGAGGAGTCAGTTATGGGGCCAGTGGGACTTTGCTGAAGGGCATCTGTTGGGGTAGTAGTGGAATTTGGGGAGGGGGACCTGATGCGAGGGCCAGGGTGTTGTACCCAAAGAAAATAAAATCATCCAAGCCAATCACGTAAAGCCAAAAGAAGCCTTTATTTTAGCTGGCCAGTGACAATTGCCCTTACTCCTAAAAACGGGGTGCTGGGAAATTGCGTGTTCATTGTGTCATTGCCAACTTTTATAGGGTTTGGGATGGGATTAGGGCGGGGTTATAGGGCGAGGGAGAGATTAGGGCTGGGCTATAGGGAGGGGATTAGGGTGGGGCTGGCTCTCTCTGGATGGCACTGGAGAATCTTTTTGGGAAGTATAACAAGGGGACCCTGGGATCTGTAAGGAGGTGGTTCATCTGCTATTTCTGGGGCTGTAAATGAGGAAGAAAGTTGAGAGTTGGCAAGAACCAATTGCAAAGTGGGACACACTTTATATAATGGGGGGTTTGAGCAAAGGATAAAGAAGGCTTCGAGGTATGGGACCTCACTCCAATTGCCATTTTGCAATAAGTGATCTTTTAATTTTTGGAGAATTTCTTGATCAAAGGTTAGTGGGGCCAAATTCAGGTGCTGAGCTTAATGAGGCGTTTAATTTTGAGATCAGTTTGGGAGAAAAGGGTCTTAAAATTACTAATGAGATAACCCAAAGGGGAGTCCTGTGGAATTGACTGATTGCTTCCCATGTTGAGGAGGGGTGGACGGGGTGTCAGATTGAAATCAAAGAGTCCCCTGAATTCTTTCCAACACTAAACTGGACAGTGCCACCAGAAATGGGGAACGTCTTCACCTCAATTTCAATGGTGGAGGGACCCCCACCACGGGTGGAGGGGTCCCGTGAGCCAAAAGGCGGGGTCTCAGGGCAGGGTACCTATCTGCTAGAGACCAGACGGAAATTTCATCCCAATTTCAACAGTGAGGGGACCTCCGGGGTTCCGTGGGCCGAAAAGGCATGAGTAGGGCACCTATCTGCTAGAGACCTATGGGGGGAGCCCTGGGGTCCTGTGGGCCAAAAGAAGTGGGTCTCAGGGCAGGGTGTCTGTCTTCTAGAGGCAGGACACATGGACGGAGGGATCTTTACCTTTTTGGAGAATTTAAAGGCCAGTGTTGGATGCAGGAGCAAAATGGCAAGAAGGGTTTCTGATCCGGAGGTCTGCAGGGTGTCAGGAAGGAGGGATTAGGGGAGGACGGCGGGGTGTGGGAAGGGGTCAAAAAGAGGATGTCTCCAGCACCAATAGAGGACTCGATACAAGTCCTTGCACCGTCCACGTAGCATAGGCCGTGAAAACCTAGCCCAGGGTTGGGGTCGGTTTCGAGTCGCATACCAGCAGCCGTTAAGCCAAAGTGGACTCGGAGGATGTGGAGGATCTCTTTCTGCAGGGCAGGGTATGCAGTCAGTTTGGGGATTCAGCCATGGCATAAGTGGTGGCTGGGGGGATCCTTGACTTCAGAGAACCATAGGGGTGCCAGACTCTCAACAGTCACTCCCCAGGTCTCATCAGCTGTTTAACTTAACTGCAGGGGACGGGGACGGGTAAGGGGGAAGGATCATTTTTACCTTACACCCATTTCCCGGTCAGGGAACCAAAAATGTAAGCGAAAAAAGGAAAAACGGGAGGCAGACCTCGACGGATTCAGAGAAGCCTTTATTCCTTCACAGACTCGGGTGTCATTTGGGTCCATTTTTCTGATGGAAAATGGCCCGCAGTTATAGGAGGAATTCTGGTTTTATAGGGTAGGAGGAGGAGGATGTAACCATTGGGTGCGTGCAGTTTAAAATTAGATACCGAAGGATGAGTATTCAAATCTTGCCCAATGTCATTCAGGATTAGGTTGACCTGGGGAAGGTCAAGGTTTAGGGCCTAGCATTCCATATCCGCCCTTTTCCCCAGGGCCCATTGTTATCAGGAATGCACTGGGAGAGGTTTAATGGTTGACCAGTTTCCTTTCCCACTTCTCAAGCCACATCGTCCCTTCATTTTTCTTGGGGAGTTATTTTATAGGAATATTATTTTCCATAACCCTTCAGGATGGATGAATGGAATGCTCAGTATGGAGGTGGCTCGGCTTGCGGGGGACGCTGCGTGGGACCCGCTGGGAACTTCATAGGCTATAGGGGTGACCAGGCTGTGGTGCTGTCAGCTTCTCCTCACTATAACAAAATGCCTGAGGTCACCATGTTACAAGGAGAAAGGTTTCCTTCTATTCCTGCTTGGGAGGGTCTGATCCATTGTTATAGCAACAGAAAACAGATTAAAATGTAGTGCGCTAGCCGGGCGTGGTGGTGCATGTCTGTAATCCAAGCGACTTGGGAGGCTGAGTCAGGAGGATCGCGAGTTCAAAGCCAGCCTCAGCAACTTAGCGAGGCCCTAAGCAACTCAGTGAGACCCTGTCTCTAAATAAAATACAAAATAGGGCTGGGGATGTGGCTCAGTGGCCGAGTGTCCCTGAGTTCAATCCCTGGTTCAAAAAAAAAAAAAAATTGTAGTGCTCACCAGGGAGATTCTCCAGCGCGATCGGGAGAGTCAGCCCCAACCCCAAATCCCCTCCCTATATCCCACCCCAATCCCAAATCCCCTCCCTATAACCCACCCCGGTCCCTTCTCTTCCCTATAGCTCCACTCTAATCCCTTCCTGCGCCCTATAAAAGTTGGCAACAAAAGAACTAACGCAAGATTTCCCGGGACACCACTTTTAGGTGTAAGGGAGTCGCCGCTGGCCAGCTAAAATAAAGACTTCCATTGGCTTTATGTGATCGGTTTGGATGATTTTATTTTCTCTGGGTACAACACCATTGCTTCTGGTCTCTGGCAGTGAAGCCAGAACTGGGGACAGGCAGTTAGTGTAGAAACAAGAAATCGGGTCAAATTGAGAAAATGGAGGCTATGAAAGCCATCTGCATCTGGAAGTTGGAGACGCCCCTGGGAGAATGGAATGGCAAGGATCTCCAGAGCCCATTGATCACCAAATCTACCTGCCCTTATTGGACTGCAGGCAAAGAGTTGCTAATTTGCCCCCTGGGTCCTTACCTGTTAGTTATCACTTCGGCCCTCCCCTGCCCATCCCTTCTCAGCTTTTGCATCTCACCTTTCTGCTGTGTCACAGGGCCTAGTCACGCATACAGGAAGGAAAGGAGAGAACAGAACAAAGAAGACCCTAACCTATAAAAGATGTAGGGTGCACTGACTTCTGGGGATTCTAGAACATCAGCCATGGCCCTTTTCTTCCTTCCAGGAGAAGTCTGTGTTACTACCTTTAAATAAAGCCTGCTTGACATGCTTGCCTTGGCGTGCGTCTCTGGTGTTATACTTCAACACCTGAGGAAGCAGAACTCGTCACCGGTGAACAGTGGCATCAGCAGTCCAGCACCTCATGGCCAAACTGTGGGGCAGAGGAGGACTTTCCACTTCATAGTGGTTCAAATCAAAGAAAGAAGGTCAGCAGCTCACAGTCCTCTGAGGCCACAGCCCAGGTGCCCAGGGACCTCTCACAGCACCCCCAAGGGTACCACCCTGAGAGCCAGACCTGTAGAATGTGGGCCTCTGGGGACACTCAGGATCCAAACAAGAGCAGGCAGCTCTGTGGACAGTGGTGGCATGTGGATGGCATGTGGCACTCGTGTGCGGGAGGAGGAGACGCTGTGACGGAGCCACTCCACACATTCTCCCACCGGCCAACCAGACGTCCAGCACTCTGGTCCCTGTGATGTCCTGCTTGTCATCATTCCAAGGAGCCCAGCCAGGGGCCCAGGCTCACAGCCCTGTGGCTGCCAGTGAGCTCAGGGCCCTCTCCACTCCACGAGGGTGTTGGCCAGAGGCTGACGCAAGGGCACGCTCTTCTTTATTCTAGAAGACAGAGCTGCAGCCCCAAGCCCCGGGACCACCTGTCCCCTCTGATCGGACTCAGGTGACCCGCATTTGTCCTCCAGTTTGAGGTGACGGACACACTCACTTCTGCTTTGGTTGCTCGACTGTTTTGTGAGTTTGATAGTTTTCCTCCCACGAACCAGAGTGTCATCTGACGAGCCTGGAGGAGGAGCAGAGGGGAGAGAAGAAAGAAGAAAGAAGAAGGGGACAGTGGAGAGAAGACCAAAGAAGGAAGGAAACCAATGAGGAAAGACCGAGGGTGAGGAAGGAAGGAGGGAGAGGAAGGGAAGGTGGAGAATGGATGGAGTGAAGTAGGAGGGCTGGATCTCAGGCCATCCGCAGCTGCTCCTCAGGGGGCTGCATCCGGCCCCCTGCGGCCTGTGTCCGCCCCAGCGAGGGGCTCTACAGGGTGGTGCTGCTGTACTGGAGGCCCCTGGCCACGGCCTCCTGTGTCTTCCCAGGTGTGAGTCCAGGGCCACAGCTCTGGGATTCACAGCCCTGTCAGCTGGCAATCAGGTTTCTTAAGCCAAACTCAGGATTTGCCAGGAGAAACTTTCTAGATGGGAAAGGAAGGTCCACTAACTGGTGTGGTCCAGACGGCATCAGCAGGAGGCACATTGGAGGGGCCGCGTGGCCTTGAGTTTGGAAAACATAACGACTTTATATTTTCCAAATTAACCAAAGGAAATTTACGACTGGGGGAAGTCGACCTTTTATTCATTTCCCAGGATGCTCAGAAAAATCCCAGAGTGAGGGCCAGAGCAGGAAGAGGCTGGTGGGCTCCTCCTCCCTGGCCTGGCCTGGCCGGCTCCTGCCAGGGGCTGGGTTTCCACCCTGGTCTCCGGCCAGGGTCTGTTCCAGGAGCAAGGCTAGCTCTGCTCCCTCCCCGTCCAGCCCCAGGCCTGCTGCTCACCATGCCCAGCACGGCACACCCTGCTCCTGGGGAGACCCCAGAGAAGCCCAGGTCTGCCTCGGTAGGACACTGGCTCCCTCCACCACGGAGGGAAGGAGGTCTTTCTCCTGCAGTGAGAGCCAGAGGAGCACAGCTTCTCCTCCAGGTGTCACACACCGCCCTCCCGAGCCCAGAGCTGTCTACCACATGCACATCTGGGGGCTTCTCCTAGGGGCTGCGATTCATCACACCAGGGTCTCTGTGTGTGGAGGTGTTCCCGTCTTGGAAGACCGAAGCCACGTGCCCTCCCATGCGCTGCTGTTTCCAGGATGACAGTGGACGGAGTGACCAGCTGTGTGCTGCCACGGGGGCAGGGAGGGGTGCCCTTGCCCGGGGACCCAGGCTCTTCTGCAGGCTGACCTCCCCTTCTCCATCCCAAGTAAGGTCTCGACCCTCCCTCATCTAGGCTGGCCTTCTCTCGGACAGAGCAAGGGCAAGTGACCCTGGCCTCCATGCTTCCGCCTTGTCCCTGTAAATCTGCTTGGGGACATGCCCCTTGAAACACAGCTGGTGTGACATAGGAAGCCCAGCCACGCAGGAGGCTGGGTTGGGGTGAGGGCCCAGCACCGCCAGCCCCAAGGAGGCCTCCTGGGCTTTGCCTGGGGAAGCCTGCTCCTGACTGTCACCTGGCTCCCTCCCCTGCACCTCCGGAGACCCCTGGCTGAGGCCATCCATGCACAGGGTGAGGAGGGACTAGGCAGCTTGCTGGATGGGTCAGGTCCAGCCCCTGTGGCAGCGCACCTGAGGCTGGTGGCTATGTGAAGGCTGTCCACACAGCCTAGGGGTCCCAGGGTGGGCGGTGGAGGGCTGCACCTGGCAGCAGCGTCTGGTTGGCAGAGTCTGCGGCCATGCATGGCACCACGTGGTTAGGGACAGGTGCACACAGGTGTCCTCCCCTGAGGAAGCCAGGGCTCAGTCATGGGCTCACCCTGACACCCCAGTCTCATCCCCACCTCTTCCCAAGGCCCCACCTCCTAGGACCTCAGGGGGATTGAATTTCCACCGTGAACCCTCGGGGACACTCAGACTGCTTCCAAAGCACCACATGGGCTGACACTGAGTTTGGGGCAGCTTTTTGTGGTGGGTGATGACCACATGCATTCCCTCCGCTCTGCGGCCTGTGAGGGGTGCTCGACCCTGCGGCACTCTTCCTGCCAGGCCTCCTGGTCCCCTGCTCACCGGGTAGCCCTAGGCCTGTGCTTCCCAGGGAGCTGCCGGGTGGCCTTGCACATGCTGAAACAGAAGCCCCTGCCCAGGCGACCGGGACAGGACCCTTCCCAGGTCACAGAGGGGCGCTGAAGTGGCCCCTGCAGGGTGCTGGCCCTCCCTCTCCAGCCTCCCTCTGAACAGGGCCCCCCCTCAGAGGAGGGGCTGAGGCCCTGGGCCAGGGCTGTGGCAGTTCCACCCTGCACTTCTGTCCTCCCACAGACATCTGGACAGTGCCCTCGGGGATGTCCTCACCCGAGGTCAAGGAGGGTGAGCCAGCACCTGAGGCCACGCTGGAAATACTGCTGGCCCAGTAGTCCTGGGCCAATGGAATAAACCACCCTGGGGCTCAGCATGCGGCCAGCAGGGCGTTCTGGGGGGCAGAAATGAGGTGCTTGCACCCGCGTGGAGAGTGGGACCCAGCGCCTTCTCTGCACACCCAGGAGCCAAGCCAGCTGCCGACAGCAGGACTGGAAGAGCCCTGCGCCCGCCCCGTCCGGGTCCTGTGGCGTCACAGTGAAGATGAGTCACCAGCGAGGTGGGAGATCAGCAGGATGAGAGCAGGGAGGGGAGGCCGACTGGGGAGGCCTATGCCTCTCCTGTGACTCGGAGGGCAGCAGATCAGGGGGCGCTGCCATGGGGCAGACACAGACGCGGCAGGGAGAGGTGAGACGGGCCCCGGGCGGCAGCTGCGGTTTAAGAGCAGGAAGACATGACCAAAATGACCTGGTAGGTGTCCGGGGCCCTGAGGGGGACTTTCCAGGAGCAGATGGAACACGGAAGGTCCTGGCCTCGCAGGCCTCAGAGTCTCAGGGGAGGGAAGCACTGCCCGGCCTGCTCACCCCACCAGCAGCCCCAGCAACCAGGTGCCAAGAGGAGAGAGGGAGAGGACAAGGGGGCTGAACTCCAACAGGAGGGCAGGGCAGAGACGGCTGGCTGGAGACAGCAGAGGCTGGGGCCTGGAAGCTCAGGAGCCCTGAAGGGAGGCCAGCAAAGGAGAGGCCACACACAGAGTCCCAGCAAGTCCAGACGAGGGTGCTGGGAGTCAGGGAAGGGGCGAGAGGTGGGAGACAGAAACAGGTCTGAACTTGCTCCAGGCAGACGTCGGTGGGGGGGGGGGGATGGAGGGGCTTCTCCAGAGAGAAATGGCCAGGGACACCTCAGACACTGAACATCTGGAGCTTCTGGACTCCTCTCAGATTGCCCTGCCGCTAAGCCCCGTCCTCAGTGAGCCCCCACAAAACAGCTCTTCCCATCAGCCCCCCAGTGTCCCAATCAAACTTAAAGACTCCCGATATCACCGATACCTGAGCGAGGCCAACAGAGGCTGGAACAGAAATGGAGGGGAACCTCCAATACACAATGGCCAGCACCTGCCAAGACAAAGTGCCACATTGCCTCCAGGAGACGACAGGGTGTGGGCTGAAGGGGACTCAGGCAGGAGGCACAGGAGGAAGACACAGGTGGCCTGCGCGGAAGCACCTCACAAACTCTCCAGTGCAGAGCAGAAAATCAGGAGTGTTAGGACCTTGAAACTAGAGGGTGAAGTCACTGGCAGGTCGGGATCCTTCCCAGGAAACTGTCTGAGGCTGAACACAGGCCCAGGGTCCACCGTGCACAGCCTGTCCCCACCACCCCGCAGCTGCAGGCTCTGTCTGGGGACCCTGCTCCCTGCTGCTGCCCAGTGCCTGAGGCCCAGCAGGACAGAGCCAGCCCAGAGGGGACTGAAAGGCTCCAAGTGCCCAGGGCTGTGGGGCAAAAACAGAAAGTGGGAAGACTGCAAGTGGCCGAAGCTGGCAACTGCCTGTAGCCAAGTACTGTAGACCAAACCAGATCCTCAAACAGAAACTGCGCTGAGTTTTGGTCGGGGAAGATGGATGCAGAAGCTAAGGAAAAACACTTCCGACCCCCCAAAAGAGGGTGCCACGCAGCGATGTCTAGAATCCAAAACCAAGAGAGCATTGGAAGCATGTTTAAGTAAACACAAAAAGGAAATTTAAACCTGTTTGCTTCTGGAGTGGGGCATGGAAGGTGTCAATCATGTGCATAAGGCATTTTCATAAAGACAATAAGCCCACTATTCAAGGGCTTCCAAAGTGTCACCAGGCATTAGGGTCCCTCTTACTGAAAATATTGGTTTTACCACCTGAGAAAACAGCCTGTATGCACGTGCACACACACACTCCCACACACGATGCAGAGCATCAGCACTAACGTGGGTACTGAACTGCAAGGGCACAGAAAGGTTCAGTGTCACCCAGGCAGCAAATGCTGGTCACGCAGGAGGGGTCGGCTGGCTGAGCTGCCTCCAGCGCCACACCAAAACCAGAAGCCCCGGAGCCAGACCTGGACCGAGTGAGCAGAGCGCAGCCAGTGTTTGATATTTGGCTCTCCAGAGTGCAGACCTCAGCCGGGGGCGGGGGGGCCCCAACAGGTCACACTGGACGGGCTGGGAGTCCTTCTTGGAAAGAGGATGAAATTTATCCAATCCAGGATGATCAAAATAGCCAGAAAAAGAGAAAAAAAGAGGGAGGAGGAGGAAGAGGATGAGGAGGGAAAGAGAAGGAAGGAAGTTGAGACTGGCAGGAAGTCTTAACCCCCAAACTAGGAAACTGGTCAAAGAAGAGAAATGTTAAGAACTTTGAAAATTGAAAATAAATAACTTTTAGGAGTCAGGCCACATTGGACAGAATGAGGCCCAGACCCTCGCTTCTGGCAATTTCCCCTCATTTCAGAGCAAGGCATCACCACAAAATGCCTGATGGTACTCAGAACAATCAAATGTGAAAGCGCAGACAACGCAGCGTGTTTTCAATTCCAGGGACCTTGTGGAGAGACACGCGCCGAACATCACACACCCTCTGTCTTTCTTCCCTTTCCTTAAGGTCAGTGGAGAGTAAATGTCAGTGACTGGATCCCATCCTGCTGCTGCCCTGCACACCTGCGGGTCCTACCCCAGCACCCCCAAGGCACTGATCACGTCCCATGGGGCTGATCGCCACCCATGGCACAGCAGCACCCGTCCTGCTCCGGGACCTTTACACAAACAGAAGCTCTGTCCCTACTAGACAATAGCTCGCCATTCCCCCCCTGCCCACCCCAGTGACTACTGCTCTGCCTGTCTGGATTTGTTCTTTTTAGTTACACAGGAGTAGAGTGCATTTGGACATGTCACACGTGCATTGAGCGTGACTCCCCATCCTTGTGGTTGAACATGGTGTGGAGTTACCCTGGTCATGTGTTCATGTATGAACATAGGAAAGTGATGTCCATTCATTCCACTGTCTTTCCTATTCCCTTCCTCCTCCCTTCCCTTCATTCCCTCCTGTCCAATCTGGTGAACCTCCACTCCCCCATCCCCACTTCTTGTGTGTAGTATCCACAAATCAGAGAGAACATTTGGCCTTTGGTTTTTTGGGATTGGCTTATTGCACTTAGCATGATAGTCTCCAGTTCCATCTGTTTACCAGCAAATGTCATCAGTGCATTCCTCTTTAAGGTTGAATAATATTCCATTGTGTATGTGTACCACTTTTTCTTTATCCATTCATCTGTCGAAGGGCACCTAGGTTGGTTCCATAGGTTAGCTATTGTGATTTGAGTTGCTATAAACATTGATGTAGCTGCTGATTTTAAGTCCTTTGGGTATAAATCGAGGAATGGGATGACTGGGTCAATTGGTGGTTCCATGCCAAGCTTCCTGAGGAATCTCTACACTGCTTTCTAGAGTGGTTACACTCTCAGTGATGAGATTTCTAAAGATCACTGTTGCTGTTCTCTCTGTGCCTTCTGGATGCCTTCATTTCTTTCTTTTTTAAATAAATAAAAAGTTACATAATTTCAGAAAACCTAAAGGCTCCAAAAGTCCTATTTATTGAACAGTGTTTCTGCGACCCCAGCACTTGCAGAGCGTGAAAGCCACTGCCCTGGGCTGCAGTTGGAGAGGTGAGACTGACGGAGATGTGGAATCGGAGAAAGCAGGGGGTCAGTGGTGTAGACAGGCGAGGGACGGGAGCCTCTGCCAAGGGAGAGAGGAGCACAAGGCCCAGCAGGGCCTGGCCACAGCAACTCGCACCTGAACCTGGGCTTGCCAGTCCTTGACTGTTCAGTGAGACCGAGTCGCGGCACAGGCTGCTGGGGGAGGTGGGCAGCCTGCACCTGGGGCCATCACTCCTCAGGCGTCTCCACTGCCATGCTTTATTCTGCAGATCTGACTCGGGTGTCTCACTGGCACCCCGCCGGACAGACCATATTGTCTCCAGGGAGAGGCTGCGGGGGACTGGCCCAGGCTCTCCTGGCCTGGGACACACACTGGAGAGAAGCCTGCCCTCCAGAGCAGCAGCCTCCTGCAGACAGCAGAGGTGGGAGAGGGATCGGGCCAGGTGACCACTGCAGGGGCTGTGGCAGCGGCTGCCCCAGGTTCCTTCTGGTCTGGATGCTCTCAGGGAGTCACAGGAATGAAGTCAGCCTTTTTTTTTTTTTTTTTTTTAATTTTAACTCCTCCCTTCATCATTTGTCCTTTGCATGGAGTTGTTCCAAGTGAAGTTTTGCCCTCCTTCCCCAAGGCCTGGGCCCCTCCTGCTCACACCCTCCAGGCAGCCTCCTGCCAGGGAGAGCTGGGGTCACTGCTCGCCTCTCTGCCTGTTTCTCTCAGCAGAGTGAGAAAGGAAGGCTGAGGCGGGAAGTCCTCTCTACAGTGATGGTGTTGTGGGGTCCAGTAATCCACGCAGCGTGAGACCACCAGAGATGCGAGTAGAAAAAGAAATTTATTCTGGGGAAAGAGAGGAAGCAGGCTGATGCTTCGGGATGACGGTTCCAAGGCAGGGGGAGCAGTGGCAGCCAGTGACTCAGCAAGCTGGTTCTTAAAGTGGAAAATCATATACAAAGTCACCTTGAGGCTCACAATAGGGATCTTTTTTTTTTTTTTCTCAAGGAATACAAACAGCAAGCTTTAGTTTATTGTTTTAGAGAATCTGCTCTATCCTCTTAGATAGTGGCCCTGGCACCCTGCAAACAGAACGCTCCGTCCATTTCACTGCCTGGGCGGAGACATCCAGGAGTTCCCTGAATTGACAGGTGTGACTCAACTTGCTGGTTTTTACATTGTTTCTGCCTTAGGAAGGCTCAGGATCGCGGGTTGGCCAGGACAAGAGGGTGCGGGGTTGGAAATACTTAAAACTGCACCAGCAGAATGCCAAATGCCTCGCTGAGATGTAGGAACTCAGGGAAAGGCCGTCTGTGTCAGCAAAGTGACCCCGTTGCCAATATTGCCACTCAGCAGGTCCTTGCCAGGCCACTCCACCTGTTTGGTGATGGTCACACACACACACATCTGCCTTCTTTTTAGGCAACCAGAACATGAGGGCAGCGCCCACAGAGAGCAGACGGAGCCCTGGGGACTGGGCAGGTCAACACAATGATGCCCTGCATCTGAGTGGCAGCAGCTCGCTCTATGGCCATCTGGGCCACTGCACCCTCTGCTCCAAGAAGAGCAACTGATGCAGAGCTCAGGCTGTGAACAGACCTGAGGTGGAGGAACCTGCTCTCAAAACTCCCCAGAAGGCAGAGTTGGCGGGCTGGGCTGGGGTGACCAATCCGAGCTGAGAGGAGCGAGAACTGAAGGCGCTCTCCCGAGGCGGCTCTACTCCCCTGCTTGGTGAGTTCAGATAGGTAAACAGAAAAGGAAGATCCACGATTGAGAGGGGTCGTGCCCGGGGTTGAAAGCAATCCAGGGCTGGGTACCTTGGGAGCACACTGCCCAGCACTCACGAGTTCCTAGGTTCCCTCCCACCACTGCAAAACCTGCAGGAAAGTAACACGTGCTGGAGTTACTGCTGGATGGAGGAGCACCTGCCGCAGGGAGGACACAGGGAGCCAGGGCCCTGGACCCTCTCGAGCCCAGGAGCCAGCACAGTCTGAGTTACCATGGGGCCTCCAGGAGGACAGAGGGTGGGTTTCCAGCTCCCGCCACCACGGGGGCAGTGTCCTACGTCCCCAGCCTCTGCTGTGCAGGAAGCCTCAAGCCGGAACTCGGGACGCCAGCTTCCCCGTTAACCCATCCAGTGTCACAGACCTGGCAGACCAAGATGCTTGGTCACCACAGGCTTGCAATGGCTTCAGCAGGGCTCTTGTTCCCTGTCTCTGCTTTCCCATGTCAAGCTGACTGTTGAACCTTTCCAGGTGACACCCAGGATTAACACGTGTCAACCTTGACAAGCAGGGAGAACAGTCTCAGATGATTCCAGCTGTTGACCTGAAGTGCAATTTGCTTAGTAATGGAAATTCTAACAGAAATGAAACTGCCACGGGCCATGCAGTCTTCCTGAAAATCCAGCAGGCTGTCTGGACCGTGCCCCAGGGACGCTCCGGGCTGCAAGGCGTACCTGTGGATGCTCATTTTCATATTTCATAATCGTGGGAAGAAGGGAGAGTATGGGTCAAGGTGAATCCAAGGTTTTTCTAAAACAGTAACCAACAAACTAAGTAATGAACTGATTGACAGGAAGGTCAGGGGTCTCAGTGTCCTTGGCTCCACATAAAGGACAGTAACAGTACACCTGGCCCAAGGGGGTGATGATGGCTTAAATGCATCAGTACCCTGCCAGCACCAGAACAGCACCCGCCAAAGGAAGGCCGCGGTGCGCGTGGAGTGGACACCAGAAGCTGCACTGCGGCCTCTGCCGCGGCTGGCACAGCGATGCCCATCAGTACCGGCCTCTGTGCGCAGCCGTCTACACACCCCTAAACTTGTACATATTTAAACACGCAAACTGATTGGAGGAAAATGCTCACAGGAAATGAATGTAAGACTTGAGAGGATGTTTAAACCCTGCAGGAAACCCTAAGACGGATACAAAAGACAGACAAGGCCGGCTCTAGGGGCGAGGCTGTCCAGCAGGTCCATCCAGCACTTTCAGGGGAGAAGTGGACGCCGTGAGGAGACCCACCCACTTCTTGGGAGCTGTGACGACGTCTGACGTCTGTTCTGTTCCTCGGGATGAATGGGGCATGTGTCCTCTCCAAGAGGCAAGTGCTGGTGCCCCCCGAACCCCCCACGCCCTGAGGCCCGAGGGATTCCCACCCAGGGCCCTGGATTCACCTGCCCTCCATGGGCCTTCAAGTCCCACTCAACCTGGCCTCAGAGACAAGGGGTACAAACAGGACTAAGAGAGGGACCGCCCTCCCGAGCCTGCTGAGAGGTGGGGTTTCCTCCCGCAGGTGAGGAGAGGCTGGGGCTCTTCTTCTTTCACAGAGGGGTTGAATTTAGGCAGGAAATGAAAGGGATCCAGCAGGAGATCCCGGTGTCACAGACTAGGACTTCAAAGAAGCGGGTGCCCCAGGCTCAAATGCAGGAGTCACCAGGAGAGGAAGGAATCACCCAGCCACAGAGGTCTGAAAAGGAGCAGGCGAGTGCCTGGGGAGGCCGCGGGCTGCTGTCTTGCTCGGGCAGTCGCTCCTCTCCACGTGGCTCAGCCTGACCACTGCCCAGGCTCCTCCCAAGAGCATGGCAGTTTCTTCCCAGCTGTGGACGGGCAGCTCCTGCTGTGGCCCAGGGCAGCACACAGAGGTGGGGCCAGGCTGGTGAGGAGGCCTTGCTCCCAGGAGCCTCCCTGAGCTGGCAGGGGCAGGCGGCCGTTAGCAAGGTCGGCTTGCAGGCTCGGTCTGGCCGCTGTGGCCCATAGAAGCTGCCAGCTATTTTTTCATCACCGTTCCTTGGAGGGACCAGATGTTTCCTTTGGAAATTAGGAATTTGAAACTTGAAACTGAAGGAGTGGTCTTTGCCACTCTCCGTAAACCTCATCCTTGCCAAACCACCACCTCGCCTCTCACCTGCCAATGGATTTGAAAAGGTCAGGGTCTGCTTGGGTTTCTGCATCTTTCCCATGCCCAGCCCTCTTCCATTTTAGCTGACCATCCTGAGTACAAACTCCCACCTATGAGTGAATAGAAGCTCAGAGGGGCTTTTATAACTCTTCTAGGATCACACAGCCTCTGCGGCACATTTGGAATTTTAATCCTTGTCTATATCATTCCAATTCCTATGCTTTTAACCCAGGAACAGAAGGACTCTTACCCCATAAATCTAGAAAGCAGAACCAGAACACGCAGGTGGAAGGAGCCTGAAAGTCAGCCCATCCTGGTGGAATGGTTTGGTGGAGGTAAGTACCAAGGACTGTAGCAAAAGGTCTGGGGTGGGTTTCGACTCCCAGCTGATGATCTCCGGCACCTGCCCAGCCTTCCTTCAGGTAAAACCAGGAGAGCAGCTACCTCACCAGGTGGGGTGGAGAGATGCCGAAGGAGCCTCTGTAGCTGTCCAAGAGCCACCTTGGGTGCCAGGATAGCAGATGCCTCCTCCCACCAGGGCTGCCAGGGGGGAGAGAGCCACGTCCTGCTGTGTAGAAATGGATTCTGCTGGCGTCCTTCAGACCGACCAGAGAGCAAGGTGCTGTGCAGAGGGGCAAGGTTCTGAGTTGTGCACCTGCTGTGTGCAGTGTGGACCAGGTCTGGGCGAGGTCACCGCTGTCGTCCCAGCGGGCGGCCCTCCACACAGCTCCCACTGTAGGAGGCGCAGGGTCCTGAGCGTCCTGTGTGGTTACCTCAACATTTCCAGCTTTTTGCAACTTTTTTCTCTCGAGAAAAACAGTCTGCCACTCAGCCTGGAAGTGCCACCCGCTGGAAGGAACTGAGAAACCAATGGCTGAGAAGAATCCAGGATCCTCAGCAGGTGCTACCTTCGCTGCTGAGAGCTTGGCACTCCTGGGGGGAGGGCTCTTTATCTCAGAGGAGAGTGGGTGAGGTGGCACGTGCCCATCATCCCAGGGAATCCGGAGGCTGAGATGGCAAGTTTTGAGGCCAACTTCAGCAACTTAGCAAGACCCCGTCCCAAAATTAAAAAAAAGGACTGGGATGTTGTTCCGTGGTACAGCCTGAGTCCAACCCCGCCCCATCCCTCCTGCTCAGGGTGCGCAACACTGGAGCAAGGAGGCCCAGCGGGCAGATGGCGGGAAGCCAGCTCCGCCAGCCAGCAGAGGCGTGCTTCCTGCCCCAAGCCCTCACACCTCACGCCTTCTGTATCACTGTGTCTTTCCAGTTCTTATTTTATTTTTATTTTTTTTTGGGGGGGGGGCTTCTGTCAGAGACCTTTCAATGCTGCTGGCTTGCTAAACTAGGAGAATCTTTCTTGAATCCAGTGATCAACTCTGAAAGGAGAAAGAGCCAAGAACTTTGCTTTGAGGTGACAATGTCAACTCAGGCAGAATAAATCCAAGGAGTCCATACAGAAAAACACTTCACAGGGATCCCGACCACATGCTCCCTGGACAGGCCTGCGTCAGGCCCAAGGGTGCGTGTGCCGCAGCCGCAATACCACCAGGGCTGACTGGGTGGAACTCCTGTGCTAACGCTCTATGCCCAAATTTGTCTTGGCCTAAAACAGGGCTCAGCTTCTAGACCAGCACTGCCCAACAGAGCATTGTGTAGTGGTACATGCTATGTGGCCAATATGGTAGCCCGGAGTCACACGGGGCACTGAGCTTTTGAAACGTGACTAATGACCAAAGGGAATGGATGTTTTATTTTTATGTCACTTTAAAGGGTTTAAGTCTTTATTAGCTGCGGTGGCTGCTGGCTCTCTTATGGGCTGGCACAGACTCCAGTCTGCGCTGGTGTTGCCTGATGTCACCTAAGCGTTTAGAGAGGGCAGAGGGAAGGGTAAAGGCATGTTGTGTTCTCAGATCTACCCATGGCTCCTAGAAAGGGTACTACCCTGCTCTGCATATTGAGGACATTGTAGGTTCGTCAGTTCTTGAGGGACACTACCGGCATTTCCTGGACAAGAGCCAGGATGCTCATAACTTGAGAAGCACTGCCCAGTGCAGAGCCTGAAAATGGGCAGCAAAAACTGGTAAACGTAACCAGGTGTTTGCATACAGTGTGTGCATGCGCACGGCCACTCGTGTCAGACATCATGGTTCCATCGACAGTCTGCCCGCCGGCTCTCACAGGGGGTCTGGCCTGGCCACGGGAAGCAACACGTGACCTGGTCTGGAGCAGCCACCTCCTGCCTTGGGCTCGGTACACTTGCCCTGCAGCGCCACCTGGTGGTTCTGAGCCATGAGTCCTGAAGAAGCCGATCATCCTTGATGGACTATTGAAATGCCTCATGCCAAAAGGGAGGCAGAGAGAAACAGAGGTGTCTGCTCCCTCCAATCCCATCTCCTGGTGGGGGTGGAGTGGAGCCCTGTTCCAGGCTGAGCTGCTGGGGAGGGTCTTGGACACAGGAGGGCACTAGGAGGTCTAACCAGAGCCATCCCCACCTGGGCACTGCCCCTCAAGGGCCCAGCCACCTGCTTGCTCTCAGGAGAGCCTGAAACAGGGCCGGAAATGGCCCCGACCTGGTCCCCTGCCAGGCCTTTCCCACGGGGCTGAGGCACCGCACCTTGCTCAGAACCTTCTCTCCTGCCTGTTACTCTGTGTTCCTCATCTCCAACCCACCTGGCTCCCTCCTTCCTGCCTGGTCCTTGGGTATCATCCAACCAGGAGGACCCTGTTCCTCCTGGCTGCTCAGTGTGGGTCACTAGACCTGTCAGGTAAGTGGGGTAAGGACCAAGTCCTGACAAAAATCCTCGCACCTCTGTCCCTGGAGGCCACCCAGTCTGGCCCTCTCCTTCCCCCTCTGCACTCTTCTCCAACACCATGGAGAACTGTTTCCGCTAGGAGAACAGGTTATCGTAACAGCACTCAATTATTTAAGACAATGTTCAGGTCCGAAAATAAACCTCTCGGTGTGAACTGGAGGTAGCGGTGCCCATCTGCAGTCCCAGACAGTGAGGTGCTCTATGTACTAACAACCTTGCATCACAAAAACCCAATCTCGGGGCTCAATGGTGGAGTGCTTGCCTAGCACGTGTGACGCACTGGGTTAGATTCTCAGTACTGCAGATAGAGAAATGAATAAAATAAAGATCCATCAACGTCTAAAAAATATGAAAAGAAAAAAATTCCAAACTCCGTGGGGGCCACTTTTACTTTCACCCTGTCATTTGGGTCAATTACACAAGAACAGGCACTAGAACTGGGCAGCCACAGCTCAGCTGCCTGAGAATCCCGCTCCTGGTAGGAAAGGCTGGGCCTGCCCAGGGCTGCCCACCCCTCCTGCAGGGTGTCCTCAGAGATGCGGGAGCAAGGTGTGGCCCCAACCGTCTGTTTTGTCATTTAACCCAGGACCAACACCATGCTCGAGACGGAAGCATGGCGCTGTGACAGTGCAAGACTGCCTCCGAGGAGCCGGGACCGTGGGGGCAGTGGGCTCCTCTGCGTCATCTGCAGCTGAGTGTGTGTGGGCGGCCACCTCGAACAGATCAGGGCTGCTCATTTCCTCTCTGAAGGGCAGAGACCCATCCTGAATCCAAGTGCAATCTGAACAACACGATTTTTAAAAATGTATCCATGAATCGAATGTGTCTCAATGATTAATAACATTATAATGATTTAATAATAATATACTTAGGCCACAACATAAACTTAAATGTTAAAAAATACTATTCTTTTGTTGATTTTACCAAGACAAGATCCTTTAATGCCCAGTCTCTCTTCTGTGGCTGAGTTTCCAGTCCATTAAGTACAAGCAGTCTGCATAAGGCAATGTCACGGCCTGCCCCTGCCACCTGGAACTCGCCTGATCCAACACTCCTCAGAGCTGCTGGCGTCTGTGGCGAGGTGTCCAAATGGCTCCCAAGGACAGGTAAGACCTCCTCAGGGAGAAGCAGTGGGCACCATGCACCAGTGGGCGTTCAGTCAGCATGATCACCGGCTTGCCACTGTTTTCCTGGGAGAAACTTAAAGGCAGCCTCAGATCTCGAATGAGCCTACAGACCCACCACACAGGGCCCTGCACGCTTCCTCCGCATTGCAGATGCACCTGCCTCAATGAAGCTTCCACAGCTGGAAATCAGACAGAGGACTGCATGGGAACAGTAGCTGTGCACCCCACACGAGCAGGTGAGCCGGGGAATGCCCTGCCTCTAACCCGCCCGTGAGTCACAGTAAAGCAGGAACTGCGGAGCAGCCCATGGGCGTGGGGACAGGCACTCCAAAGACTGCCCAGCTGCCACGGAGCCCAGGCTGGATCCAAAGTGAGGTCTGAGGTAAAACGGTGAACACGTCAGTCTGAAATGCAGAGGTCCTCAGGACAGTCAGACATCCTCAGTAACATGTACCAGGCCTGCTGTCCGCCAGTCCCTCCTGCGGTGCTCTGCCTCTGTGAACCCTCTGCTCTAAACTGCCCACAGGTGGTGCTGCTGCTAGAGGACACCAGCGGTCAGGTCGGTGGCGCAGTGGAGTCAGGAAATCAATGCAGGGGGTCTCGCCCAGAGCCCCAGCTCTCCAGCACTGCTTCGCTGGGTTCAAAGGCAGAGCCAGACACACGTGTTAAAGAGTAGTAAGAAAAGTTTCCAACACCAGGAGAGGGTGGGGGACCAGTGCAGATGGACAAAGGACACAGCCGGAGAAGAGGACCCACTTCTAGTGTCCTACAGAACGGTACGACTGTGGCTGATGATGAACGCATGGAGTACTTCAAAACAGCGAGTGGAGATTCTGAACCTCCTCAACACAGAGGAATGATGTGTGTCTGAAGTGACAGGCCTGTTACCCTGATCTGATCGCGACACACTGCGTACATGCTCGAAACATCACACTGTACCCCGTGAGTATGAACAATCACTGCCAACTAAAACAAAAACGCACTTTTATGCTTACAATGTGTCTTATTCCAGGTTTGCATTCTTAAAAATAATGAAAATGAAGATGTCTTACTGAGTAACAGGCACATGATGTCCTGATCCCGGGACCACCCTCAGGTGCTGCACTGCACTGAAACCTTCATCTTATGATGCTCCTTTGAAAGGCCACTCCCCAGCCAGCCAGAGCACTGCACCCTCAGGTCCCAGACCAGGCGGTCTATCACTACTTGGACTGGGACTAAGAACAATGTTCAGATCTGACAGGGAAAAACTTAGATAGGAGACATTAAAAAGGAAAGGGAGGAAGAATCGTAACAGTGACAGTGACACCACTCTTACCCTTCGCAGAAGCTGGTGCCAGCACAGGAACTCCTCGGGCCTCGGAGACCCAGGGTGAAGCCGCACACCTGAGCTAGGCCGTCACCAGCCTGCGTCATGTCTCCGTCCCAGCACCTACTCACATCGCTAGTTAAGCACCGAGTTGAAAGCTCCAACTCCACGTTGGCCTGATGAAGGTGTTTTCATCTCAAACAGACACAGGAAAACAAGGAGCCACGCCAGCAGCGCTGCCCTGCAGGAACTCAACACTGAGAACATCAGGACAATGAGTTCCTCTCCATTTGTTCAGCAACCTAAAGGCAGGGGTGACGGAGTGTCAAGAGTAAGTACAACACGTGAACCCCTGAATATGTAACAGGGCAAGATCCTATGAGGATGAGGGGGCGCTCACCAACACAGCCACTGACCACGAGTGCCTGCAGACACAGGTGGACTGTCAATCCTGGTGACTGGCGTCTGGGCCCTGCAGACGGGGTGAGTGCACCAAGCAGGCTGGTGTGAGGCCTCTCCGGTGCCCTTACCTGCCACCATGATTCACAATGCTCCCCATCCTGCCCTGACAGTGGAGGTCACAAGCAGAGCCCGCAGCCAACCTGTGACAGACACGCAGCATGAATGAACGTGAACCTGGTTTTAAACCAGAATCTGGAGATGGTGACTGGAGCCTGAAATCACCCTCCCGCCTGGCCAACTTTTAATAAAGCCTCCCCTTCTCTGTAAGCCACGCCACCGTCTTACTTCAGGCGTGCGTAGACTACATAATGTCTATTGAACAATGAGTTTATCAGTATGACTACGGAAGTGGGGCATAAAAGCCACAAAATGTGAAAAGATGCAGAAACCCATAGAACAATAAGACACTTCAATCAAGCAGGGAAAGACAGCAACTTCACCCTCACCGTAGGTGCAGACTCTTTCCATCAAAATCTGACTACAAAATGCTGGAGGGGTTACCTGACAGAACTCGCCTGAGGACGAAGACTATTAACAGGCCACTGGCCATGGCACCGTGCCCAACTCCAAGCTCCCAGGTGAGGGCTTAGTGTCCCCCACTGACAGCACAGCACCTAAGCCTAAATGCCTGTGGACAGGCACTGGGGAGAATCAGCAAAGCCCTCAGGCCCAAGGCCACACCTCAACTCAATCCTGTGGGCCCAACACAGAAGAGCTGTTCCCCTTATGTGGCTGAATCAAATGACTTACTGCAAACAGGTAAATGAGCATTTCATATTGATAAAGTAGGTCAACTTTAGTGACAGCATTTTCTAGTTTTAGGGATGAGCTTTATAATAATTTTGACAAACTGGGTCTGCCTCTTCAAACACTTAACAGAAACTGACATATTAACTTTTTTTCATTCTAAATGATGGATGACTGAGAATTTAAATTCACAATATCTGAGTATTTAGAAAGCTCAATCTACTATATGTCGAAGTTGGACTTGTTCGCTTTGTAAGAGTTAAGTGCTTAGAAAGATTTTGAAAGTTAAGTTTTAAGAGTGCCCAAATGAGGCCCCTTGAAGAGTTGAGGAGAATCAAATATAAAGAATCTATAAATGTAATATAAGATGTTTAAGTCTTAAGCTCTGTGGGGATTCAATTAACCAGTGGCACACAGAACTAATTATGCAAGGAAATTTAATATTCCTTGAATCTGATTAAAAACCATGTAGGTTTTCTATGCAGAAAGGTCACCTGGTGTTAAAACCACACACACTGAAAGGGAGGCTCGCTTTCCTTGATGATGCTGATGTCTGCTCAGTCCTATATTCTGTCAAGACACCGAATGTACCGAGGCTGAACTCATATTAAAGTAGTAAGAAACTTTTACTGGGACTGGTGTATGAAAGCAATGGGGGAGGGTGGGGGGAGGGGGACTTTATCTGTCCCCCCATCGTGGCAGCTTCCTCTCCCTCCAAGGTCCTGAGAAACAAACGGTGCTGTCCAGGAGTCACTCCAGTTACGTGAGGGGCTCCCCTCTGTGTGCACAGTGAGCTTCAACACGTTTACCTACTTTGAGTGAATCTAATGGTAATGACTATGTGCTAATCATGTGTGACTGCGGAACACTCTCACTCACACTCGTTTCCTCGATCTCCTAATCACATGGTCTCCCCTCATTTAACCCTGTGAGGAAAACCATTGTTTGGAAGATACATTCATTAGTCTTCTATCTCACCAGGTAGCAGATTTTACAGGATATCACAGTAACTGAATGGCATTTAAAAAGTCAAAAAGTTTAAAGTAACTCCCAAAAAGATACCTGATTCTTAAAGAGCAGAACATACAATTTAAGAGAAAGAAAATACTGTTCTTATAAAACATAGCCGAGTTCATATAAATAATTGAGTGTCCTTGGGGGGAAAAATGAACAAACAAAACAAAAACGATAATTGCATACATATATAGTTTCAGGTTTTATTTTCATAATTATCTTCCTATTAAAGCAATAATCTGTATTTCTATAACAACACATGTAATATTTTACTCATCAAAGGACTGGAAAAAATAGGAATAAAGCAGAGATTCCATACACAAATACCATACTCTGTATATGTACAAATAAATTCAATATATTAAATGCATCTTGCAGACTGACTTCACTCACTATTAACAGAAAACTGAACACTGGATTCTGAGCATATCATGCAGACTCTGACTGTAGTGAAGTGAGGATGCTGAAGCTGGGGAAATTCCTTTTATCAGAAACAGTAAGTTTTCCACTTGTGACTATCCTCAGGATGAAGGACTTTATGCAGGTGGAAAGACAGAATGCACAGAAGGTCTTCACTAGCAACCAGGGAGATAACCCTGGCACCCAGGAACTAGCCCCATCCTGCATATCAGCTCCTGCAGGGGGCAGGGAGGGCTTTCTCTGTCTCGAGCCCTTCATGTTGTTTGAGCCCAGCCGCACGAAGCTACAGGATGCACTGGCTCATTCCCCTTTGCCTTCAAGTTCTCAGTATGTAAGAAAAGTGAAATTAATTTCCCCCCATGAGGGTGTAATGAGTAATATGGTCCAGAGATAGACAGTCTAAAATATCTTTGAGTACCAACAAATCTTTTTAAACATAGCTCAAATGAGCATTAATATGACTCCAGAAGTTTCTGACTGGACCTGAAGAGTACACAGCAATAATGGGGCCTTGGAAACATTGATTTCTCTTTAAATAAAATTGCCTAGATACAGCTTTATTCAGATTGTTCATAATCTCAATATAATTAATGAAAAGGAGCCAGATGCCTGCCAACTCTGCAAGTACCTTAAAGCATTAAATTTATTAGTGTTTTGTATCAACCTACAAAACAGACAGTATCCTAATGTGCACCCACTCAAGCACACCTGCCAAAGGGTGCTCCTCCACCTAAGCTCTCCCCAGAACCAAGGCCAGTCACCATGGTACTCCGCTGGGGCTTCCAGAAGTCCATACTACGAGGACTGTATCAAACAAGGGGTGCTCTAGAGACGGTGCGAGCAAAGGGTACGTGGCCTGCGGGCACATCTGCTGCTGTTCCTGGCTCCCTCCAACGAACAGAGGATGAGATGGGTCTAAGCCACTGGGTGCAAAAGGAATGCTTTAAAAATAACATTTTAGGAAAACATCAGCAGCCCTAGGCTTTAAATTCATGTCATTCAAAAACAATTCTTCCCTTTCAGATAAATTTTTGTAGTGCACAGTATTTCCCATATCGGGAAGAGTTGGTCAAGCCACAACTCTAAATGAGAGATCACTTCAGAGAAGAAACCCAAGTATACCAGACTGAAGGAAACATGACCTCTTTCTCTGAATGCACAGAAAAGGTCTTCACTGGCTCCCATCTGGTCAAGAGTCAAGCAGATTTACAGACAAGTCACACTGGTTTTTTTTTTTTTTTTTTTTGATGGAAGAAATATCCATACTTCAGAAAGGACTAGAGACATTTACAGTTATTTTAACATGCTACCTTTAGAATTTGGTGAAATTACTTAAAATAGCTTAAATGCATCTTTTATTGGGCTAAATAATATTGTGAGACTCAAAATCACTGCTGTCCCAATCTTGCCTCTGAAAAGATTTAATAATTTAAAGATATCTAATATCATGGGAGATAAATTTCCTTTTCTGTAAAACAAGTTTCAAAATAATCATTCTTACCAGTAAACATCACTTTCAGCAGCAATATTAAATAAAATACAAATGAAAATTTTTAACAATAAATTACAAGAACCAAAGAAAGAATATCTATGCCTATTGCTCCTTTTGTTTAGGATATTTTGTCTAGAATTTAGCTCGTAAGTCTTAAAATCCACTGGATTAACATGTGACGGTACATTATCAGCTAATTTTTGCTCTTACAATGCTTCACAGGTAGAAGCTGACTTGGCGAAATGGATCACAGTAACTAAGAATTCACCTTTGTTAGCATTCAAAATCCTGACTTCACTGGAGTGCAGGTGCCCGCAAGCAAGCCCCAGGTCCATGAAGTGCATGCCGGGACCCTCGCCTCGCTGTTCTCGCAGGTGTAGCTAGCACAGGCCTCCTGAATACTCATCCTCCTCCTCCTCGGCAGCTGCTGTGCTGACGCCGTCAGGCTTGGCCTGTGGTGTTGCTGGCGATTTCTTCTTGATCCCCCCTCCTGGAACCACCAAGCTCAGGCCCAGCTTAGCATACTGTCGATGACAAAGCATGTTCTTAGAGCTGGAGAACCAGAATCAGACACACCCTGTCTTAACAGTGGTTAGCTCCCCTCGAGAACACCAATGCCACCACTCAGAGGGAAAAGCACACACAGCAATGCTGTCACTAGATGCCTCCTGATCAAGATGTGACAGCTGGAGAATTATCAGCTCCCTCCCACACATGGAAATTTGAGATAATCTGGACGTGCAGAATTAGGTTCTCCTTCTAGTATCTATGAAGTACAGATCACTTGAATAAATCAGAGTGCAAGCTAGGGGTAAACTGTTTTAAATATTATAAATTTACAAACGCATATGTAAGAATTTATCTAGAAAAAACTGGCTTTCTACATGTACCATTTTTTTTAAAATTAAAGGTCTTAAACTGATCTGAAACTGTGATGGAACTCCAGAGTTCTTAGATCAAATAAATGGGCACTCACAAATATACTGGAAAAGGGAAACAAAAATGCCAGACGGCACTACCGTGCCGAAGGCGTCGTGTGAGGCTCCCCACACCGATGGGAGCATTCCTCAGCTGCCTGGATAGCTGAGCTCCCTGAGGCCCACCAATAACCCACTTCACACAGCCAGCCCTCAAGGACGCCTATCGGGCTGCAAGAGCCACTACATGATGCCTCTTCAGACAGGCCACCTAAGAGCAGCCGAATAAACTAAGGACAGAGGACAACAGATGGAAGGCCAAGGTGAGAAGCGAGGCTGAATTTAAAATGTACACGTGGTTAACAGGGTCAGATGGTAAGTGAATGGTTGTGACCCCAGACAGCTGATGTCCAGACTACTCAAGCCGATGGGGAGATTCAATGGAATGCCTCAGTTCCTTCCTGAGTGTGAAGAGGTGGGAAACTCTTCCTCTCAGGAGGAGAAGGCAAGCTCGCCGGGGGCCCACTCACATCGTTGTCCATGTACTTGAAGAGAGGCGAGTTGCAGACCTCGGACACTTGGTCTTGGTCCTGCTGGTCATAGCCTTCCAGCAGCTGCTCCAGGGCAGCACAGTCTTCACTGCCATTGAAGCCCGGGATGCTAGGGTGAGACAGAGCACACGGCACCTGTTCCTGAGGACTGCTGCTGTCCCCAGCAGAGGCGCCAGTTTGCAGATACCAACTGTTAGAAAGGGTAGGGAGGCTACTGGCACCTAGTGAGTGAAGGCCAGGGACGCTGGTCAACATCCTGCAGTGCACAGGACCGTCTGCCGCCACCAACCAGTCAGCCCCAAGTCTAACTGCTGATTAGACACCTAACACAAGAAAAGCTCCCATTTAGATCTTGCAACATACAATCTGAGAACTTTTCTTTCTTTCTTTTTTTGTTGTGTCTTTTGTTTCTTTGAAGTTGAATATAACAAAATGACAAGTCACTCACTCCCATGGAGACCCAAAGGCGGGAAAAACAGACAAGAAGACACCTTGTAAAATCCTACTACAAAAACAGAAATGGGAGTCGAGTGCTCCTATTCCTAGGGGGATTTATAGGAAATGGTTTCATGGCCAAAGAGCAGTCTAAGCAGCAACCTTGGTTTAAAAAACAGAAGTGTTCACACTGCAGGTCAAATCAGGCAAGTCCGTGCCTTACCTGTAGCTCTCCCTGACACACCTCTCCGCAGCCACATAGTCATTTCTGTGCAGGTGAACCAAGACTTGAGCAATCGTTTTCTAAAATGAAAGAAGATTATGGATGAAATTGATACCTATTTCAATTCTTTCTGTAAGTATTTAAAACACCTGGAACTTAAGAGTCTTGGTTTGTACATAGATCTATAAATTCTGCAGTAGCTTCCACAGGACACCTGAGAAAAAAATACCCTACTGCAGTACTTCTCCAGCGCTGCACAAACCACCCAGGGATGTGGGCAGAATGAGGACTCTGGCTAAGCAGGCCCGGGCAGCCTGAGGTGCTGCTGCCATTTCTGACCTGCTCCTCAGAGGACCACAAAACCCCAGAACACAATTAGCACAGGTTTGAAACAAAGTTTCCTTCAAACATCTCTATAGTCTTGAAAGGGAATCAGAAAGAAGAAGAACCCACAGTTCTGTAAGTATCCTTTGAAATTCTTAAAAAGACGCCCAGAAAAAGTATGAATGAAAACTTGAGGCAACAGAAACAATGACATGAATCAACAACAAAAGCAGTACTAAGACCAAAGACATGACTGACAGAATCTTTCTGGCAAAATAGTTCTTCATAAAGTACTTTTAAATCTTTATTATCTCTATTCTTTTACTGTTCAATCTTCAAATTCAAGAGTCTTTCATCATCTCCAGTATAAGATAAAACCCATCTAGTATTTCATTAGTCCTGAAATTCCCACTTAGTTCATTTTTATAGTTTCTGTAAATTTTTTTCCATAAAAAACCAACAGGTCCCCTTTTCCATTCACTCCCACCATGTCCCCCTTTTCTTCATGGGGCAGATGTCACCCAGTCTGTGTGTGGTAATTCCAACAGCTGGTCACTTAAAGTTGGATCAGTTCTTGTTTCTCCTGAAAACTGCTCATGCTTTCTGGCTTTTGCCTGATCAGTGATTCTGGGCTACATCCTGGATGCTTGTGAATGCTATGCTACATGGACAGATGTAATTCTCAGGAGAGTGGGGAGTCTTTAGTGGGCCATCAGTCATCTGGGCTCAGACTGCAAACTGTACCTGGCTTGGTGGCAGCAGTTGCAATCTTAGTTCAGATCCATGGCCATGCTGCTTTGGGGCTGCCCCATAAATTAGTGGGAATGAGACCTGGACAGTGGTTGAAGTTGTGCTTCAGTTGTAGAAGTCTGCACTTGGGCTCTGGGTCTGCCCCAGACACACACAGCTGAGACCGCATGAGCCACACACATGCACAGGAGTCCCTTTCCCATGCTGTCCTCTGGGATTCTCCCTGATCTTTTGGCTCCTCTGGAGATTTTCTTGCCTTAGGCATCACAGCTTAGCTCCACCATACCACTAGAGTGACCTTGAGCAAGTCCAAGGGGAAAGACAGGAAAACAACAGGGCCTTTTCCCCAGCTCCTTTGCTCAGAAGGAAGGGTTTCCTTTTGAGCATTCTGCTGCGGTAGTCTCTGTGCCCTGCTGGGTGATGGGTGCGTCTTAGGAAAATGCTCCAAGAGGCAACAGAAAACCCTACATTGCTTGCCCCTCCCTCCACCTGCTCTTCTTTACTTTCAGGGTTCGTGGGTGGTGGCGTTCTGTATTTAATTTGGCAGTTTTAGCTGTAATCTGCAAGATAGGCGTAATGGCGTCCTCTATCTTGGTCAGAGAAATAGCATTATTGAAGCATTATTTTATAGAAACATACAAATAACTCTTGCTTACTTTATTTATACCAATATGGAAAACTATTTAATGTAAAGCCAAAAATAAGCCATTTCAAAGAATACCTTATAACAAGTTGGGTAATTCTCAATTTCCTTATAAATATTTTTTTCTTTCTGAATAGAGAGTGCCGCCTCATCAAACCTGAAGACAAAACGAAGAAATGTCAAGGCAGGGTCAAGTGATCTGCAGCAGAGGCCACCCGAGCTGTATCTGTGTCACAGACTGTAGAGAAACAACAAGGACAGGCGTTTTACCAACCGCTCTGCAACCTGTTCGCCTCAGCTCTGCTCACCTGGCTCGACTTGGCCTGCCTTCTTCCCTTAGGTATCGAGCTGACGCCCAAGGGGCTAGTTCAAATGGAGAGCTTCGAGTTTGGTAAGGATCATCCATCAGTAAGTATCTAACAAATTCAACCAACCACTCAGAGAGCTGTGATAGACAAACCCTGCTGATTTCTGCACCCCAGACACCTTTCCTTCCAACTACAAGAACTTCTGGGGCTCCCTCCTCCCTCTGTGGGCCCTGGTAAGCTACACAGATCCTGCACCTTTCACCTTCAACATCTGTCTTTGCTACCCACTCTCACACAGTCTCCTTTTCTTCTGTTTATGACAGAATAAAGAGGAGAGAGGAAGGGGTTCTTGGTGAAAAACTTCCCCAAACCCTCCAAAGCCCTACCCCTTTCTCGCCTTCCCAGCCCTAGATTCGGCAAACCCTAACTGGGTGCTCATCTCCTGTAAAGTGCTATCACACTCTGAATGTCAGGCCTCCCTCACTAGCACCTAGCTCAAGCCTGGTGCATTCTGCAGTCTTCCCACTTCTCTCAACCCATGAACCCATGAACAGCCCGGTCATGGGAGCATGGCCCAGGGGCTTGGCTTTGGGAGTTGACACAACCCCATAACCAAAAGAGCAAGAAGCTGTACTGCTAGAACACAGAGGGAGAAGAGATGCTGGGACCCACAGAAGAGTAATAACAAGTGCAACCTGTTCCATGATGGGCTCTACTTCTCCGCATGTTTATCATCTTTAAGAAATGGATGCGCACAAGTCTTAGGAAATAAAAAAATCAATACTGTCCATTTATTAGATGATAATGGATTGAAATTAGAAATCAACAGCAAGAAAATTATAGAAATCACATAAATATACAGAGATTGAACAATACTCTTTCAAATAAGGAATGGATCATTGAAGAAATGAGAAGAAATTCTAAAAAATTCCTAGAATCAAACAAGAATAATGATACAACACACCATAATCTCTGGGACACTATGAAAGTGGTACTAATAGAAAGTGGCCACATTAAAAATAGAGAAAGATCCCAAATAAACAATCCAATGCTACATCTCAAGGCCTGAGAAGAACAGGAACAAACTAATTCCCAAGCCAGTAGAAGACAGGAAATAATTAAGATGAGAGCTAAAAATAATGAAATAAGAGAATTAAAAAAATATAAAGGATCTCTGAAAAGATACACAAGATTGATGGACACCTAGCCAAACTAACCAAAAGAATTAAAGAGTAGACCCAAATCAACAAAATTAGAGATGAAAAAGAGATCACCAGAGACATTTCTGAAATCCACAGACTCATTAGAAGCTATTTTGAAAATCTGTACCTTAATAAACAGGCAAACCTAGAAGACACTGACAAATTTCAAAGCATATATGACCTTACCCAAACTGAACCAACAGGATACAGAAAACACAAAGAGACCAATTATCAAGCAATGAGAGAGAAGCAGTAATAAAAGGCCTCCCAACAAAGAAAGCCCAGGCAGGACCAGATGGAATCTCAGCTGAATTCTACCAGATCTTTAAAGAAGAAATAGTGTGAATCCTCCTCAAACAATTCTATGAAATAGAATACGAGGGGACACTCCTAAACTCATTCCATAAAGCCAGCCCCAGCCTGAAACCAAAACCACACAAAGACACAGCAAAAAAGAAAACTACAGCCCCATATCCATGATGAACAGAGATGGAAAAATCCTTAATAAAACAACTGAAGAGCCGGGCGCAGTGGCACACGCCTGTAATCCCAGCACTTGGGAGACCGAGGCAGGAGGATCTCAAGTTCAAAGCCAGTACCAGCAACAGCAAGGCACTAAGTAACTCATTGAAACCCTGTCTCTAAATAAAATACGAAATAGGGCTGGGGATGTGGCTCAGTGGCCAAGTGTCCCCGAGTTCAATCCCTAATACCGCCCCTGCAAAAAAGACACTTTATGAAGACAGTACACCATGATCAAGTGGGTTTCATTCCAGAGATGCAAGGCTGGTTCAACACACACAAATCAATAAATGTAACTCACCACTTAAATAGAACTAAGAACAAGAATCATATGATTGTCTCAACAGATGCAGAAAAAGCCTCTGACAAAATCCAGAATTCACTGTTAAAAACTCTGGAGAAACTTGGGACAGAAGGAAATTACCTGAACATTACAGAGGTCATATTTGATGAACCCAAAGCCAACATCATACTGAAAAGAGAAAAACTGAAAGTATTTCCTGTAAAATCAGGACAAGGATGTCCACTCTTACCATTTCCATTCAGTATGGTTCTCAAAACTCCAGCCAGAACAACCAGACAAGAGAGGGAAATTACAGGGATGCCATTAAAGGGAAAGGAAGAGGCCTAACAAGAAACATTCTCTACCTGCTGGTGACACGACTCTGCACCTGGGGACCCACCCACTCCACCAGAACACCTGCAGAGCTAAAAGCAAAGTAGCAGGATACAAGATCATCACACATAAATCAATAACTCCTATACTCCAGTAATGAATCTGCAGAGAAATAAATTTTTTAAAAATTTAAAAACTCAATCCAAAATAACCTTAAACAAAACAAACAAAACAAAACCCAGATTAGGAATAAATCTACAGGTGAAAGATCCATACAATGAAAAGTATAGAGCACTGAAAAAAGAAATTAAAAACAACCTTATAAGATGGAAAGATCTACCATGCTTATGGCTATACAGAATTAATATCGAAACGACCATATTACCAATGACATTCTTCACAGAACTAGAAGAAAGTCTTAAAATTTTAATGAAAGAATACAAGACCCAGAATAGCCAAGCAACCCTGAGCAACAAGAGTGAGGCTGGAGAAATCAATCATAATACCTGATCTCAAGTTATACTATGGAGCTAGAGTAACAAGAACAGCCTGGTGCTGGCATAAAAACAGATATGAAGACCAATGGAACAGAAGACATAAAGACAAATCCACAAAGTCATTTGATCTTTGACAAAGATGTCAAAAACACACACTGAAGAAAAAATAGGTTTTTTAACAAAAGGAGCTGGGAAAACGGCATAGAAGATTGAAACTAAATCCCTATCTCTCACCCTGCACAAAAATCAATCCAAAGTGAATCAGAGATCTAAGAATTAGATCAGAAACAGTGAAACTGCTCAAAGCAGATATAGGGGCAACAATCCAACATCCTGGCACAAACACCAACTTCCTTAATAAGATTCCTTAAGTTCAAGAAATAAAACCAAGAATCAGAAGGTAGGATAGTATTAGATTAAAAAGCTTCTGCAAACAAAGGAAACAATAGAAGAGTGTGAAAAGAAAACCCACAGAATGAAAGAAAACCTTTGCTTGCTACTCTTACAGGAGATTAATAATCAGAATACATAAAAAACTTAAAAAACTAAACACCAAAAAGTCTTAAGAATCTACTCAATAAATGGGAAAAAATATCTAAAAGGATATTTCTCCAAGGAAGAAAGTGCTATTGGCCAGCAAACATAAAAAAAAAAGCTTTAACATCCTTAGCAATCAGGAGATGCAAACCAAAACTACACTGAGACTTCACTGACTCCATTAGAATGGCGGTCATCGAGAACACAAAGGACCACAACTCTGGTGAGGATGTGGAGGTAAAGGACACTGCTAGACTGCTGACGGGACGACACACCAGTAAAACCCCTTGGAAAGCAGTATGGACAGTCCTGTAAAGATAAGAAGGGAACCACAGTACGACTCAACTACTCCACTCCTTGGTATTTATCCGAGAGCACTACAATGAGCACACTATAGTGATACATGCACACCAATCATATATCATGTTTATAGCTGGGCAATTCACAGGTTAGAAGTTATGGAACCAGCCTAGATGCCCATTGATAGACCAATGGATTAAAAAAAATGTGGTATATATAAACATTGCAGTTCTATTCAGTCACAAAGAATGCAATTTATGTCATTGCTGGTAAATGGATAGAACTGGAGAACATCAGGCCAAGTGAAATAAGCCAGACTCAAAAAGTCAAGGGTTGAATGTTTTCTCTCATATGCAGAAGCTGAAGAAAAAAATGAAATTTTTTTTTTTTAAAAAGGGGGTTATCTCATGAAAACAGAATGAAGATCAGTAAGGAGGAGCAGGGGAGCCAGGGGAAAGGAGGAAGGGAGAAAAAAGGGAAGGGGAAGAACTGGGGAATGAAGCTAACCAAAATATACTAGGTGCATGCAGGAATGTACCACAGCACATTCCAATTAACATATATAACTATAAGCATCAATTAAAAAATAAGTAAAAATATAGAAGAAGATCAAAAGAGTCGAGGAAGGGTATGTGGGAGATAGAAGGGAAGGGGGTTGAAATGGAGAAAACTGTTATATGCATCTATGAATATGTCAAAATGAACCCCACTATTATGTGTAACTACAATGCATTGAAAAAAAAATAACTGCATATGCACAGTGGTATTACTGCCCCACATAATACGAATTAAACTACATTTCTGTGAGCTACGACCTGGCAACCACCACCTTGTAACATAATACTAGAGAAATGCATTCTGAATTTCTAAAGATAAACTTGATGACTTTTTGCAAATAAATGTTTATAAATTGGGTGAGGCTGCAGAATTCTCAGACGGCCCCCAAGATTCTTGCTCCTCACACATATTCCCTGAGTAATTCCTCTTGTGTGCACATGGCCTCTAAATATGATGCGGCCTTTGTCCTGTGATGTGACACTGACTGGCTAACAGAGCAAGAGGTCTATCTGTAGGGCCTGACCTTACTGGGTGAGCCCTAGAGGGCTGGGGTCCAGCCTGAAGCAACGATCAGTAGCAAACTTCCATAATGCAAACTGTCTATGGGGGACACATCAAAGCACTGAAGGAGGACTTGAGTCCAGAGTGGTCCCTGGTCAACAGGCAATAAGAGAACAAGGATCTGTCACATGATGCAAGGAAAGGAATTCTGCCAGCAACCAGTGAGCGTGAAGAGGATCCAAGCCTCAAATGACATCAAAGCCTCACACACCCTGCTTTGAGCCTGGAGAAACCCTGAGCACAGACCCAGCTACAGGGAATCCAGACTTCTGGCCCACAGACTCCGTGAGTGCTGTTTGAAATGCTGTTTGTGGCCATATGTTAGGCAAACAGAAAATGCATGCAAGGAAGACCACGTTTTACCTGTATCATTTGTAACTGTGAGCATGAATTTATCACAGTCTGTTTGATTAAATAAATTACTTCAAAGTAGTCTGTGACCATAATTTCCAGATTCTATCATCCTAGTAGGAATCTCAGGATTGGGAGCTTCTCACACATTTAACTACAAAAGCTACACTCTTCACAAGGGATTATTTATATTCTTGGCATAAAAAATAGTATTTCTGTGTTCTTATAACTATTTAGCAAAAGAAGCAAGAGAAATATTGTATATTTTTTTAAGTTCTTAGTAAAAAAAATCAATCAACTTTGCTAAAAATCCATGGGGTTGTCAAATAAAGCCACATATTTTCATATATATTCAAAAAATTATCCACAACTTATACTGAAACACAGATGACTTCAACTTTCCCATCAGGCAATTCTTACTACTCCTAACAAAATGTATTTTTGCTGGATAAATTGTTTTTATCTTCTTGCAATTGAAAAAAAACGAGACCCAAATAAAACAAACCAAAATGTAAACTCCACAGAAACTACATGCACATGATAGGAAACTGTTCTGACACTTTGTTCATCCCCAGAGGCCTGTGCCCAAGTCATATGTTTGGGGGCAAGGACACAACCTCTCAAGAAACTATTTTTGTGAGTTAGCATTTAAGGAACTTTTGTCATTTATTGAACATACATATGTCTCCTCAAGAGAAAAACATAAAATACAACTAAATAATAGACCAAAGAAAACTATTGTCTTCCATGCTGCTAAGCCATATCACAGCCAGTGAAAAGCACAATGAATGATAAATCTGGCATTACACTTTAGAAAAATAGATCTTTAATATTGAATTCAAAGGGCCTATTGTAACTAAGATGTCAATTTTCTATTTGGTAGTCTGCTGTGCCCACGGCTTGCCCTAAATTATGTGGTCCTACATGCAGATTCAAAGCACACACAGACACGGAATAGTTTTCAAAGATGTACCTGCGTCCTCGTACTAGCAGTCTTGAGGCTTTCCCGAGTAATTCAACCGCCTGCCGGAGGCGTTCTTCATTCTGAAAATATCAAAGAAAAGGGACAGTTGCTGGCTTTGATGTCGAAATCTCACCCCTCAATAACAGTTTTATAAAGTAACAGCACTGGATAGGGTACCAAAGTGACTGGTCCATTTCACTACTCCCTAACAGAAAAAAGGGGCAGAGTTCACTTGTAGGCTGGGAAAAGCTTTAAACAGATGCCACTGCATTTTTGTTTTCCTATGTTAAGAATCTAAACATTCCAATTAATGAAAAATAAAATAAAATTCAAACTTACTTCAAACACATTAGCCGTCTGCTGATACAACTGCACTGCCTTTTCTGGATCTACATTTTCTATAAGCCTGAATCAGACAAGAGAATTTGACTCATGTGAGAAAAACAAAATTCGCTGTCCAATGGACTTCAGTAAAGCAGACAAGTTTCTCTACAGAGCGAGCGCGCCAACGACAGCTCTGCACACTCACTTGCCGGCTCGCTCCAGGGCCATGGCCGCGGTGTCAGGAGTGCCATTCTCCAGGTACATCATGCTGGCCTTCTCAATCAGCTGAACCGCCTCTGGAAGCTTCTGCATCTCCTTTGGGCAAAGCATGCGGCACAATCAGAAAATGCATCCACTTAAGAAATTCAGAGTTAACAATCAAATTCTATTTTATGCCTATTTCATGAGAGTAAATGACTCAAAAACATACAACAAATGCTGTTGGAATGGACTGCCTTCATGTGGTTATATCCCACGAAGCTTCATTTAACCAAACCAAAAACGTACCAGTTAATTTGTACAGTTTATAAAAACGTCACAGACTTTCAGTGAAACTCTATAAATTGTAGAAGCAAAAACACATTGCTCTCTATTCTTTTCCAGACATTACAATTCTTTAAGCATTTACCGAGTACCTCTATAAATAAGGCTTATGCCAAAGCTCACAAACTGGTAGCCCATTTCCAAGAGCATTCCATTTGAACCATGCACTATTTTAAAATCAGATGTGTTCATGAAAGTTCTGTTTTTATGGCTTCCTTTAACAAAATAAAAGCTATGACAATGGCAGGCTTTGCTGACCCCATGGCAATAAAGAGCAAGGGCTGGGCAGGAGCTGTCCCTGTTAGAGGAGCAAGCCTCCTCCTCCTGCCCTGAGGCCCAGGCTGCCATATTTGCTCAGTTATTCTCCTGTGTCCATTCACCACAAATGGCCATTTTTCAGTGGCTTATGTGACTTAGTGACCTCACTGCCCCTATGGAGCAACAGGACATGAAATCCAACAATCACAAAATAAGAGAGTCAGAGGACCTCCATCCATAAATCGCCACTCCCTTAGCCTTGATGGGAGGTGAGAAGGTGACTAACGCACTGTTGGAAATGACTTCCCACAGAAGTAACTGAGGACTCTGTACCTCAGGCCTCCTAATGCTGCCAATAATGCCCAAAGTCATTTAATTCAAGCACAAGACCCTGCCAGAGAGCATCTTCACTCACCCAATGTCCTATCCTTTAAGCTTTCCTTCAAAGTAGCACCTATCCAATCCTCAAATTAAACAGACACCCGAACACCAGAAACTATCCTGACAAAGACAGGATGCTCAGCACAGCTGTGCTGAGACAAGACATCCTAACAACTGGCACGAGTGAACCACTGCTGATTGCCATGGGAGCCTCCTCGTTCTCAGAGAAACAAGTGGAAAGTAAAAACAGGTCTCTGGTTGCTTTGGCTGTAAGAGAAATTCTAGTTGCTAAGTCTAATAACCTAACGTGCATCTCCAAATAGCAGCTAGTTGCATGTTTAGCAAGAAAAGCTTTATTTCAATGGCCATAGAACAGTTTATAATGAGAAAGCAGCATAATTTAAACATTCTTCTTATTAGAATCTAGATGATTACCATTCTTTTTGATAAAATGCTTGGGCCTAAATATTTGCTATTTCTTTATAACAGATTCACAGAACTAAAATTTCTGGGCCAAAGACTATAAAAACTTTTAAACTAAATATGTTAACAGTTTTTACTAAAATTCTTTAATCTTTCCAATGTTTCTAAATGTTCTACAATCAGCAGGCATTCACTGAAAAAAAAAATCAGTAAGTTAACAGAATAAAAGTCAGAGAAAACAAAAGCTTTATTAAAGTGTAAGCTTTTAAAACAAAGTTTTAGGAACTTTTAATAATTCAAAATAACTTCTACCATATTTGAAAACACATAAAACTAGAAACAAAAATATTTCATCCAACTGCTACCTGGCATACTTTGAGAGTCACACTTTCTGCCCAACCACAACAGGATATTAATTCCTAACCTGCTTTTAAGCAGCAGAAATGTGGCATATTAGTCAAAATACTCCATTCCAAAAGAAACACGAAAGCAGCAATAGCTGAAGTCTGTGGTTCTCTTTGCTGCCAACTGACATTTATAAAATAAGCAAATATCTCCTTTCTATAACCCAAAGAAATCAGAAAACAAATACTTGTAAATTTTAGTACAGTGAGATGTCCTTAAGTTCTCCAATGTAGGGAGCTGTCCCACATGACTGCTGTCTTCACAGCAGAGTTCAGGACCCTGCCCTTTCAGTTCCTGCCAACACAGGTCCTCGGCATTTCATTTTAACACTGCCGATCTTAAAACACACGCTTGCACCCTATGGGTCCACTCAGTGTTACCCTGGGCAGGAAATCTTAACTCAGCATCTGTGTTGAACAGTAAGGAATCTTCTGTACCTCCACATCAATTCTACCTTAACACCTTGTGGATGATTCACTTCACCCACACAACAGTTTTGACACGTTACTGACCTTCAGCATCATGCCAGCTTGCTCATAAGCTCTGCGGAGAGAACACAGTTTCTCTGATGAGACCATGGTGTAATGAGGGCAAGGAGAAACTCCATGGGGAGGTAGGTACAGCTGAGGGGACAGTGACTCCAGGGAGAGCTGGCTCCGGCACAGGCACAACCCATCACTCTCAGGCTTGGGGTACCATACACCGCACCATCAGTTTTTTTCCTCTTTTTTTTTTTTTTTTTTATTTTCATGGACCATGCCTTACATTTGAGTTGCAGAAATTTCATTTTGTAAATGCAAAATTAAATGAAGCTTGAAGAAGATAAATGTCAAATCTAATCTGACAAACTTAAATCTAAGTATATAAAAAAAAATTAAACCCTCTCTAGAGAAGGAGGAAAAAGTTCATTTGCCTTCCACTAGTACTATTACCTGTTAGGAAAGGGGGGAAAGGATTCTAACTCACTTGTTTTGCTCATAGGCTAACCAAACAACCCTGAGGATACAATTCTGAATTGCATTTCAACTATAACTATTTCATAGTTAGGGGTGACTTCAGTTTTAGATCAAGTTAAACACTGAAGTAAAAGCAATTAATTATTAAAATTTAAATTAATACAAAATAATTCACTATTTGCAATATAACATGGGAAAATTTTACTGGCCTACTAAAAAATGGCAACATTTAAACAAAATAAGCAAATATAGAAATTATGGAGGATTTACTTACTTGGCAGCATGAAAAAGACTGAGAGGATGTAACAATGTCAAAATTAAGGATAAAAAGAGGCAATTGACAGTTTCAAGGACCTACTACGTAAAAGTTAACTAAATCACTGTCCAGTTGGCTCCAAAAGACAAATCCTACACATAGGTAAAGAACAGCAAGCCAATGCCTGCTGCCGTCTCCTAAAACTACGTAATTCACAGAAACACCCACGGAACCCCCACAGGTTTTAAACTATTTTGATTATATGTTAATATGGAGTTTTACCAAAATGCAAAATTATGATGACTATAATTTGCAAGTAAAACAAACTTGCTTTAATTGGTAAGTTTTAAAATACCTCAGGAAGATCTGTTGCTTAAAACTACTTTATAAATCTTACTTCAAATGCCGAGCAAGCAAAGACTCAAGTATTCATGTGAGTTTCCACAGTTTTCACGTCTATGCAAAAGCTTCATCAGCAGCACCACATGCCCGCAGGACTCCCTCCCTCCATCTCAAGTAAAACTGACTGTCAAGTGAACCAGTTTGCAGACCTCTGAAACCGTGCACCTTATGATGAACTGTCACCATAAATGCTCCTTCGCGAAACAAAAATGCAGATTCTGCCTAATCGTTTTCTAATTTAAAATATTTGACTTCACATGCAGCAAATTTATTACAAGAGAAAATAAGTTTCTGCCGAAACTGAAGTGATTCAATTCCTTCTGGAGGCTGAAAAAGATACGCCCGGTTGTTTTCATGGGCCACAGCCTCCCTCAGGCAGGCATCTTTTGCTTGCTCGAACTGCTTGGCATTTTTAAAAGCAACAGCTGAAAGAGAGAGAGAGAGAAGAAAAAAGTCTTTCTATATCCATTAATAAAAAAAATTTCAAATGAATCATTACTATAATCTGCATTTTATAAATATAAAATATATTGATTTCAAATACTTAGGAAGTTTCATAAACCTGTAAATACTTTCTTGTAAAGCAATTTCCTTACAACTTTTCTGATTATAAATATTATAAAAGAACTTTTCAAAGTTTTTTTAAAATTGTTGGCTATTAACAATGTTGCCAGTGCTACTTCCACTCAAAACCAAGAATTCTTTCTAACTACTCTCCCAAATGGTCCCAAGTAATAGGCTTGCTCTTTAGTCATAAGACAGTACCTCACCAGCCTTACACTTCATAAGAAAAACATGCTTTCAGTATAGCTCATTCAATCACTTAAACTGATGACGATTAAACATATTAGTTTTATAATAAACCTTCCCTTTTGGCACAATCATTAAATTAATGTCTAAGTATATAAAACATGATCTAGCAAATGTTCAAAAACTTACCAAGAGTTGCTCACAAAGTAAAAAGCATACAGATTTAAGAAAAGTCTTATTTGTTAAGTGTTAGTTCTTAAAAACCATCTTGAAATTCTTTTCAATAAAATTCTGAAAACCAGATACTGAAACCATTCCCTTTCCTCGTTTACCATGGTTTCATTTTAAAAAATGCATTTTACTGATTAAATGTATTTTGCATAAACCCTTCATGTTAAAGTCCTTGCATGTGAAAACCTGAGATCTATTTCTGAAAGCAGAGCATGGGGCATATAAAATAAATCTGTTAGACTCCCTCAAAGAGGAGGCTTGCAAAATGCTGTGCCTCTAGTTACAGAAGCCTCCTGCATCAGGTGTCCATGAACTCCACATGAAGCTTGAGATTTGAATAAACGAAAGTACTGAGCACTAATCTGCTGGCCTTTCTTCTACACAGGAAGTAAACTCCTGGCTATACTTGTTAGTTTCCATGTACCTGATTTCTCTTCCTTGAAATTAACACTTGCTCACAAGCACTTGCCCTAGGTGGTCTCTATGCCAGGCTTACAGATGTGATGAGTGCTATCACTAAGACACATGAAAATGTGTTTGAGGCACTTCAAAATCGTGTTTATTTATATGTAAAATAACAGAGATGCTGAAAGCCATCCTATCATTCCATAACTAAAACCACTAAATATCTAGCAAATTCCCTTTCTGTTCCATATTTCAAACCTTTTATATCTTACAGGTAAATTTTTTTAAATATATATACAGCTTAACTTCACAAACATGTAAGTGCATCTTGAAGTGAGACTCATAAAAAAAACATATCAGGCAAAAAAATATGATTTGCAGATCACTTTCAATGAGGCTAAGTTACCAAAAAAATTTTTTAAAATTCTTTATTCAATAATAGGAAGCATAATAGAGGAATAAGGCAAAACTACGGACACAATACTGTATACAAATAACTGGAGTTGAATATATAAAAAAGGCTAAAAACCTGCAGCTGGACCACCAACCCTATCCCATCTCTGCTGTCATGGATAACAGGCCCAGGATCCTGACTCAGTGCTCAACACACACAAACAAAAAGGAAGACAATGCAAGGGCTTGTGCAGTTGTTTTGTTCTGGTTTGTTTTTAAATATTAAAGCCTTACAGGTAGCGCTAAGTAGCATATGCTGAGACCTGGCAGCAACAGGATGCACAGGCACAAGTACCTGCTTTTCCATATTCAGAGGCGGCACTGTCATAGTCTGGCTTCCATTTTAAAAAACCCGTTTTCAGGCTAGAAAGAAAGAAAAGCACATGAAACAGAGGTTAACAACTATAATTGTAGATTAGAACCATGCTTCTAACAACCTTGTGCATCATTAAAAAGTACACTAGCAAAGGGAGGCCACAGCACAAACCCTCCATCTCTCTCACCTCCATCCAGACTTATCTACAACACATACACCTCACCTCTTATCTACAACACATACACCTCCCACCATCACCGACATGGTTTGACTCCTCTTGAAATGTTTCTGTAACACCCAAAGGGAGCAGGGTTTCTTAATGCAAGAAACCCTGTCCCCCGTCCAGAAACATCAGCATTACCTTGAAACTTGCTAAAAACACAAATTATTGACCTCACCCAGAGCCACGGAACCAGGAACTGAGGGTGCATGCAGCACTCCAGGGTTTAACAGGTTGAAAGGTGCATTAACTACTGAACCTGAAGTAGCGTATCAACAGCACAGTATCCTTAGCAGCTGATAAGCCAGGATGGAGTACAAATAAATCAAGCAGATGCCACACGAGGGCACAGAGGAGCTCCCAGGGGGACTGTACAGGAAGACAAAGGTATATATGTGCATTCAGAGGAACAAGAGGGAGTTAGCCAAAAGGCTGAAAATCAGCTGTCAACAAAGAGGAAAGACAACCAGAAAAAGCAGGCATTATGACAACCAAGAGAAATGGCCTTCCATGTTGGTAACTGGCTTTAGAGGCCAAATCAAAGGAAAATCAATTCTGAGTTCTTATCTTGCCTTTTTGCAATATTTTGTCTTTATTTTAAAATAATTTCAGACTTACATTTTCAACCTATTCAGTGCCGTAACACTGGGCTGTGCATAATTGCTGCACACCGTCTCAAATTCTAAATTTCAATTAGTGAAAACTTACACCAAGCACCGCTAGCTTCATATGATCAGGGGAGTAAAACAACCAAAAGGAAATGCCTCAGCCCCTCAAAAGTACAGCCTTCATTTTGTGACAGCTGCACCAAAGGCTCAGAGAATCTGACTTTAAGTAACATTTATGTGCCTAGTAAATATTTATTTAACATGCTTAAAACTTGTTTGACTGTACACTGGAACAAGATTAAACTTTGTAAGCAATTTTTCAAGCTTACAAATAACTTAATTGCTCAGAAAATAAAATCTTAAAATTGAATGAAGTATGCCTACTCTAATTCACAAAACTGAGGAACTATGCAGTAAAGCAAAATTCCAACCTTCCATCTCTGCCCCAAAGCACCCATTACATTCTGTATTAATAAGTCCCACCCAAAACAAGGCACGCTCAATCAAGTGTCTAATGTAATATGCATGGAAAGTACTGGAGACCACCTGTACCACTCATTTGAAAAAAAAGAAGGCCCTATAGTTAACTTATGTTTGACAGTAAATCTGTTTAATTAGATCGATACTAATACTAATCTAACCAGGTCCACTGGTTATTCCAAGCCTGGAAAAGCTAAGGTTCAGGGCCATTCTTCAGCCTGGCCCCAACTATTCTCTCCATTCCATCCCCTGGCACTGCAACTATACATGTGGTGTTTCCCAAAAATGTTTTCAGGCTGTTGGACACACCACATCCTGTGCACACAACCACTCTCACAGGACTTTCTCTCCATCTAAAGAATTTCTTACTTTTCGAGGCTTGCTCAGAAATCATCTCTATGAAACCTCCCTGAATTTCCCCAAGCAGAGTAAATTTCTCCCTGTTCCGAAAGTACAGTAAATACAGCTTATTACCATCCTCATCACACACAACATTCTTTATTATACTTTGAGGTTGCTCCCAATGCAAAGTGACTGACCACCTCTGCACCGAGAGACCCCCAATCCCACACACTGCCCTGCAGCAATGTGGTGTAACAGAAGAGCTCAAATTTTCCACTGTTTGAAAACTGGCTGTGCCTCTTTCAACTGTGCAGCCTTGGGGGCAAGTATTCTGAGGCTTCTCTGTGGGTGTTTCCTCTTCTGCAAAATCAGAATATCTGGAAAGTGGTGGGAATTTCAGATTGTGAAATGTTGCATGTGACGCGCTGACAAGATGCACAACGTGGACTGTTCATTATTGTTGGTTGCAGGTAAGTGAAAGTGTGGGGGGAGGGCAAGGGGCCAAAGGGATTGAGAACTAGCTGAGTTCCTCAAGGACCATCCAGTGCCAGCTCTGCAAGGTACCAGGTGGCAGCACAAGCATATGAAAGGACCACGGAGCACAGTTCTTGACCCCCAAGCGGCGGACAAGGGTTCAGTAGGGCAGCTTCAGGGTTAGCCTGCAGTCCCCTCCGGAACCTAGGGGACTGTCAGAGCAGGACGATGCTGTCCTCCAAGAGACGCTGTCTGCTGTCGCTCAGGGGGAGAGGCGGGGAGGGGCAGGCACACACCCAGCCACACGCAAGCGGCGACGGCGGTGCGGCACACCAAGGGCGAGGCTGGGTGGGTGGGAGCGGGAAGGAAGGGAAGGCAAGGCCTCCCACCCAGATAGACTTGGCCCGCTCCCGGGCCGGGAAGGCAGGGCGGCCGGGAGGGTCGGGAGCGCCGGGAAGGCAGGGCGGCCGGTCCCCTCCCACCCTGCCGAGGCTCCGCAGGAGCGGCGGGGCGCTCGGGAGGCCACTCACTACTTCTCCGCCTTGGCCAGGTGCTCCAGCCCCTCGTTTATCTTCTGGGCCGCCATCGCCGCAGCTCGAGTGCCCGACGCCCACAGCGCCGCCGCTTCCGGAGCCAGAGCCGCGGGGGCCGCCGGGAGGGCGCGCCGGCGCTACGGAGGCCGCGGAGCTCAGACCCGCCCCGCGAAGCTCGGCGCCGCGCAGGCGCACGGGGCAGTTGGCTCTGCGCGCACCCGACCAGTACTTACTGGGCGTCTGTCAGTGTCAGGCACTGTTCGGGACCCTGGAAAACCCGGAGCGCGACCGACACAGTGCGGGCCTCTGCAGCCTGATTTCTAGTGCCTGTGAAAATGCGGGTCCGCTACAGAGCCGGTGGCCTGAAGTCGGTGCCCGGAGAGAAGAGCATTCATCAGTTCGTTTGCCTGTGAGTGCCAATCATAAGTCAGCCAGTGAGGAAAACAGGTGTAGCCCTGGCCCCCGTCTAACACCGCTCACACATTTCAAATTGAGAGGGTCAGGGTCACTTGCAGTGGTCTGGTAGAAATAATATTGTCATGGGCAAACTTGGCATTAACAGAAAGCAGACTTCGATGTCTGTCCACGATGTAGAATTCACCTAACAACAAATTCTCAGGCATGCCACTCTCACCAGGGGCAGTTCACTCAGAACTCATGGGTCACAAGCCACCATCTCAAGTTTTTGATTCTGGTCTTAATTTCTAATATCTATAATGCTCAAATCACCCGTCACACTTCACACAGTTGTTTGTGTGGATTACAGAAAGGCCAAGAAAGGGTTAAGGCAACCACATGGGGTGAGAAGGCTGGCTGAGAGCAAGACAGGGAATCACTGTAGGTTCAGACAGGACTAGGAGCTGGCCAAGGACTTGCTCAGGGCACAGAGCAGAGCAGACTGCAGTTTCAGTGTCTGGAGGTGTCAGCTTGGGTGGGTCCTATGTGATGGTCAGGGGCAGGAGAAACTGCCTTCTCCTGAAGCCCAAGGAGAGATTTGGAAGTTTATTGCTGTGATGATTTTCCTGGGCGACACTCATGACAAGGAGTGACCTGGTGACCCTGGCAGTCAGGGTGCCTCTCCCTATGGGTCTCCATGAGGTTGCATCCTCTGGTGTTCTGGTGTCTTTGACAGGCTCATGGGTCTGGATTTTCCAACATGAATTTGATGTACCCATGTAGCCATGTGCTTCTGCACATCTGTGCGCTTCTGATTAATTTGATAAATTCATGGGTAAACATTCTTATTAGCATGATGAATTGATCAGTTTTGTGTTATGATTATGCCAGGCAGATGGAGGTTGTTTACTTGTACAAACAAGGTATGGAGTCATTCCACCTCAGCATGTAAACTGGAAATGGAGCAACATATAGCAAACTACTTCTTTACAAAAATGAAGTTAAAAAAGGTCTGTGCTCAGCCTGAAAACTGCTGTTCTGTATTTCATGGAGTACCTCAGGGCACAGCCTGCTCTGTCACGAAGAGCTAGCAGTACAGTTGGCACCACTCCCAATCAATGGTAATTTTGATATCCACGTAGATAGGTCCTGTGATGCCTATGTGGTCTGATTATCATCTCCAGTGATCCCTCTCACTCCTGACTCACTGCTGCCTAGGTCTGGATCCA
>JAJEJO010048744.1:519445-569380 GCA_020662805.1 Glaucomys volans | reverse complement strand
CTCAGCTCTAGTGATCCCTCTTTCTCCTTACTCACTGCTGCCTTGGTCTGGATCCATGTCCCTACGTGGTCTGCTTCTCAGCTCTAGTGATCCCTCCTACTCCTGACTCTCTATTGCCATGGTTTGCAGCCATGTCCCCAGAGGCCCTTGTGTTGAAGGCTCAGTCCCCACAGGCTGTGGCACCATTGGAAGATGGGGAATCGTTGCAGGTGGGCCCAGTGGATGGATTTAAGTCGCTGGGGACATGCCTGGACTACCTCTTCCCCCCCTTTCTCTTCCTGACCACTATAAGGTGAGCAGGTTCCTCTGCCACATGGTCCCATGGTGATGATCTGCCTCACCACAGGCCCCAGGACAATGGGGTCGAGTGACCACGGACCATGGACCATGAATCCAGGAGCCCATGTTGGCCTTTCTCCTAAAGGTTTCCCTGTTCTACTGAAGCCACCCCCTTGAGGACTCCAGTCCTGCCATCTCACCCTCCTGGGGCCAGCAGGTCCTTGCCTGCCCAGGCTCCCCAGCCTTGTCCTAGCGGCTGTGTCCCTTCCCTCCTCTGCATCAGCTCAGCCTCTGTCATCTTAGCTGCTCTTCCAGGTACATTCTCGACTATGGCTCTCCTCCCTCCTTCCTCCTCACCTGGAAAAGCCATCCCTGCACCTCTGGATCTGCTCTGGAGCATCACAGGTGGCTGGAGAAAATCAAAGGGAGTGTTGGTCACCTCAAGCCCCGGCAGCCTTAGGGCTGCTCCCTACCCTGCCCACCCACTCACCAGGGCAGCTGTCCACAATGCCCAGCACCTCTCTGCCTGCTGACGCTCACTTCTCTTTGAATGGAGAATGGCAGTCAGAAGAGCTCTCCCTCTGGCCTCATCCCTCCACCTGGACCTGGGGCAGATGTTCTCCTGCCACTTCTCTGTCTGGCCTCACTTGCTGATTTGGCTTGATAAGCAATTAAAAAAAAGAGAGAGAGAAGGAAAAAAAAAAAAAAGGAAAAGAATTTGTCTCTGTGCCGTCAGCTCCTCTCCTGGGCCTCTGCAGACTCGTCCATGTTCTCTCCTGCCTGTTGGCCAGCTGCTGGCCCAAGCCGCCCGCCCAAGCCAGTCTTTTCCTCAAGTTCTAAGACCCCTTTCCTTTTCCATCCTGGATGAAAACATGCTCCCCTCATTCTGGAGGCGACTAACGTGGTCCCATCACCGTGGGAAGGTAGCTAAACACAGCCCTGCTGGTCTGATGGTGGAGTCCCATGCTTCCCTCCCCAGGACTGTCTGCTGCCAGGCAGTGAAGCTCTTGGGCCTGCCTTCCTCCCAGTGCTGGGGGAATGAAGGGTCTTTGTTGCTGCCTGGGGAGAGGGTTGGGCCAGCCTGCTGAATCCACAGATGACTGTGGGACACACAGGCTCCATGTCCCTGGCTTCCGTGTGTCTGACTGCCAGTGGTGGAACTTTGTTCCACCTCTTAGATGATCTGCGCCTCCCACAGTGGCTCCTCTTCTGGGACCTGGCCCTGAGTCCTGACATCTTGTCTCTGGGAAAGCACATTCTGCAAATAAACTTTTGGAATATCCTGTTATTTAACAGGTCCTTTCTATTGGAATGGAATCTACGAGAATTGCTCTTGGCTTTGTTGGTCTAAGACTAATAGAAGCCACTACTAGCTGTATTTTTATAAATAATAATGCATAGATAAAATATTAATGAATCCATTGTTTTAAAAAGTCTCTGGATCTGTGAGAAGATGGAGGTTTGTCTCCAGATTCGCATGTCCACTGCCTGCTCAGCCTCCACATGGAAGTCTGAAATCTCAGCCGCCCCGTCCAAGCCTGCTGCCCTGTCTCCCAGGTGGATGCCAGTATGCTGTCCCCCCATCTTCAACTCATGCATCTCCTGCTGAGGCTACCTCAGTGGAGGCACCCAGGCCAACCACTTGTCCCTCCCCGTGGCCACCAGATAGTGAGTCACCTGCCCTGCTGGTCCCCACAGGTCATCCAGCACCACATTGCACTGATCCTTCCAGGCACACGGCATCGGCATCACTTACTTTTGGCTCAAACCCCCAGCGAGTCCCATGGCTAGCTTCTAGACCGGGCTGCCTGGGGCCTCCAGGGCCTGCCCCATCCTGCCCTGGCCACACCAGCCTTACTGCTTCCCAAACAGGCCCTCTGTCCTGGAGCACCTTCCCCAGCAGCTTCTCAGTCCTGGCTGTTTGGAGTCTGCATTCAACCCCGGCGTCCCGAGGCTGACATGCTGACACCCACCGCACTGTGGCTCTCTACCCCCTGCAGGCTCCCCAGAGAACCTGGCAGCTTTCCCCGTGGGCTCCTTTCCTGTTTTGATTGTCCCCATCATGGGGCTGGGGTGCAGCACCAAGCACAGGCATCCTCCATGCTCCCTTCGCTGGTGGTGTCCAAGGCCAGCCCTTGAGCAGGTCGACCCGGTGAGTGGTGGTGGGGGCCCTGCAGTGCAGGCCTTCACACACGGTGCTGGCCCGGCCTGTGGTAGCCAGCATCTGCCTCCCCACCAAGTGGGAGCTGTGGAGGATGGGCCTGTGCCCTCTTCATCTCTCAGTCTCAGAAGCTGGCAAGGATGGAGCCCAGGCAGAGCCAGCCATGTGGGCCTGAGAGTCCAGCAGGAAAGCAGAGGCGGGAGGCTTAGAGGCCGCAGCCCCAGCCCGGTGGGCCCTTCTTGGAGGCCATCTCCCTGGCTCAAGGCAGTCAGCACATTCTCCATGCTTCCTTCAGTCTCTTCTGCTCCAATCTTTCAAGAAATGTCATTGATGATTTTTTTAAATTTTCAAATGCATTTCAAAATCAGGGCAAGAGAGTGAGTATGTGAGAAAGACCAGCAGCCTTCTCGCATGGCAGCCCCTTCCCTCAGCAGAGACACTGTGGACCTGCCGAACCTGAGCGGAGGGCTTCCAGTACAGCCCTTCCATGTCCAGAGGCGCTGGGAGAGGAGCCCACCCCCATCAGAGCTTCCCCCACCCTCCAGGACCTGAGGATGCCGCCCTCCAGCAAGCCCCAGGCTGCAGTGACCCTGTGCTTCAGAAGCACTGTGCTGACCCCATCTCACCAACCAGGAGCCTGAGGCTCAGAGAGGCCTAGTATCTTGCCAAGATCACTCAGCCAGTGCCTGGGAGGTGAGGACATGAAACCAGGACTCAGGACTCAGGAATCTCTACCAGGCCCACTGTAGTGGACCCAGAACTCGCTCTCTCTAGTAGTTTAACAGCAACTTACTCGACATTCCTATGTAGTTGTGTCGACCAGTTTCAAATCTTCAAAATGCTTCTAAAACAAAAAGTCACAGAGCTATTTCTACACAATAGTTTGAAATTGAAAACGCAGCTGGGCGTTTATTAGCTGGACCTACCACAGCGCCCTGCGGGCAGGCTGGCACCAGGGATCCACGCGCCGTCCTTCGGCCACCTGCAGTGCTTCTCTAGGACGCGAGGTGGCGCCAGTGCACTTCCCAGGGCCACGGGGCCTGGGGTTGTGGAGGCGCCTCGTGTTGCGCTCATCCCGGGCCCTGCGGGCCCTCCGTGCAAGGCCTCTTGCCAAGGCGCATAGAAAGCCAAGCTCTGTGCCCAGAGCCGGGGAGCTGGGGAGGGGAGCCTGGGTGGGTTTCACTCTCAGACCTCTTCTGCACCCCCTGTAAGATCATGGCTGTTTGGAGGAGTATTATTTTTGCTTTGCTGTCTTTGAATTAAAGAGAAAGCCGCCGTGCCCCTGAGTCGGTTTGGTGGGGTCCTGCGGTGTGTTTCATTAGACCATTTGCAAGGTAACCTGGTTCTTGCTGGTGCAGTGGCACACGCCTGTAATCCTAGAGACTCGGGAGGTTAAGGCAGGAGGATGGAGAGTTTGAGACCAGCCTCAGCAACTTAGGGAGACCCTGTTTCAAAATAAAACAAAAGGGGCTGGGGGTGTAGCTCAGTGGTGTACAGCCCCTGGGTTAAATCCCCAGTGCAAAAACAAAACAAAGCAAACCCTAGTTCTATGTGGCCCATGTTCTCTTTGTAAAAATAGGTCCCATAGATATGCCTGAGAAAGACTTCAGCCTTAATAGGAACTGTTCCCTTTTCTTTAAAGAGTATGTTCACATAGTTACCTTTTGTGTGAGCGTAAATTATGCAAAGTTGAAATTAACACAACACGAACTATTACTCATGCTTAAGTTCATTAGTGACATTTAAAAAATAACATCTATCTTACAAATTAAAAATTCCTCAAGGACCGCACACTTGGAAGCTGTGAGGCACAAGCCTCCGGGAACTGTTGACACTACGCACTGAGACTCCTTCACAGTGGGGTCTCTGTGCAGGCACTTGCAGGCTGTTGGGACACTGAGACAATCCCTGGGGCACCCACCTGGGTTTCCCTCCTGCTGATGAGGGTTGTGGGGGGCTGCAAGCAGGAACCAGCTGGGGCAGTGTACAGAGAGCTGGGGGGATGGGTGCCATGGGAAAGAGGGCAGGAGGTGGGGCTGCCACTGCACCTGGGGCGGGACCTGGTTCTCTCCCAGCAAGATCTGAAGGAGGAGGGTGAGGCTGAGGGTGTCTTGGCCATCCCAGGGGATGGCGAGAGGCCAGCAAGGCTGCTGTGAGTCACAGCAAATGAACCAACACCGCTTCCTTTATCAAGACTGACCTCACAGCAGAAAGTCCATGGACTCCGTGTGGAAATCTTCCAGAACATATGTCCCGCAACTTCCCTCCGCATGGGTAACGAGAACTGACACAGCCAATGAGCAAGCTGTCAGGCTCTCTCGTCTACACACAGTTTACTCAGATGTGGAATCTGCAAAGCCACCAAACCCACCAAGGTTGCACATGCAGCCAGGGGGTTCTTTTCTTCAGGATCCTCAGGTCGTTGAGCAAATAGAGAGATGTGTGCCGGAGAGGCAGAGAAGGGCACCAGAGTCTGGAAGCTGGGTGCTGGCTGCAGAGGGGTCGATGACCATGGTCACTAAGGGGCCACAGAGGAGGGCAGATGAGCAGAGCAGCCCTCACCACGCTCCGCCTTCCTGGGCCTTGCCTCCGCTCTGCCCCTGGGTGGTGCTCTTGGTCCACAGTTAGGGCCGGAGGAGGGCGTTTGGAACTGCAGCCCAGGAAGGAGATTTAAGATTGCTAGGAATGAAAGAAAACTTCCAGATCTGAAGAAAACAAAAGAAAAGAAAAGAAAAGAAAAGAAAAGAAAAGAAAAGAAAAGAAAAGAAAAGAAAAGAAAAGAAAACTACCCTCTTCTCTCCAGCCCTCAACAAAATCAGAGATGAAAGAAGACAGTTTTAGCCTGGCAAATAAGAAAATAAACACGCGCTTGAAATGGAGAAGTTTTTCCTTTTAAGCGTGCTTTTGTAAAGGGGTTCTCTTCCCTGAAAAACAAGATACTAAAATAGCAAGTTGTGTATTTATTTATACATCCTTCTCATGAGGAAATCTAATAATAACGGAGGGATCCCATTGGACCCTGGCTTATTTCATAATGTAAATGTATTTGTATCCTCTGGGAAAGAAACTAAAGTATCTAGAGCCAGGTAGTTAGTTTGCATTTACATTCATGATTAGATTCACTTGCATTTTTCCTTTTTTTTCCCCTGTCTTGAACAACCTCTCAACTGAAGAAAAGTGTCAGATTCTACATCTGAGTATTTGTTGGAGCAGGGCTCTTCAGCTAGCGACATAAATTACAGAAAGAGGAGCTGAGACTAAGTGTTGTGCCTTGTGGACCTGTCAGAAGAAGACTGCCCCTCAACAAGCCTTTCCTCCTGACGTCCCCTTCCTGGGAGCCAGGCTGTATCCCAGAAAGAGAGAAGGGTTAGGGTCAGTCATCGTACTTTCAAACCTCAGCTGTGTGGGTTGTAATCTATTATTTGGCTTCTTTGAGCTTCAGTTTCTTCCTCCAGAAAGTAGGAGTAATAACGTGGGTTGAACGTGGCAGCTGTAGCTTGAATCTGGAATGGCTCCAGCCATGGCACCCTCGGGAGGCAGTGGAGGCCCTAGGAGGCAGGGCCTCATGGGAGGAAGAGAGGCCATTGGGGCATGCCCTTGAAGCGGTGAGTGGGACTCCAGCCCCTTCCTCAGTCACTCCCCTTCCTTTCTGGCGAGGATGCAGTGATGGACTCCCACCTTGATGCTCTGCATTGCCAAAGAACCAGGCCAGTGGGTGATGTATAGAAACCTCTGGAACTGTGAGTGACAAGTAAACCTTTCTTTGTTATAAGTTGGTTGTGTTGGGTCTTTTATCATAGTAACACAGCCTGCCTCCAACACTCCTGCTGGGAGGTGGTCCACATCTGTTTCTTTTGGACCTGGGTGGATTCTGTGACTGTTTCCACCAACAGATACTGGAGGAAGTGATACTGGGCCATTATCAGGGTCGCAGCATCTGGATGCAGGTAGTGCCTACCTCCCATCTGGAAGCAGAATGCAACCCCCAAGCCTGAACATCTCATCTGCCCCCAGAATGCCAGGGAGGCAGGAAGCTGAGCAGTGGAAGGTATATGGGGAGAAGATGCCCAGCACCCAGCTGCTCAGCGAGGTCGGGCCCCAGTCCTGTGCAGTTGGTGGGGCTCTCTGGCCCTGTGTGTCTGATTTCCCCATCCTCACCATCGTGAGATAGATACAATGGCAGACAGCTGCTGGAAACACTGGACATGGGCTGCTGTGCTAAGCAGCACTGGACGCACGTGCTAAAGGCCCATCCTGAGGGTCTGCGTCAGTCCTGCACACGACCCCTCCACAACACCTGGCCCAGACCTGCCACTGCTACTGCAGTGTCTCCTCCTTCCCCATAGGACAGGTGATTAGAAATGTGGGCACAGTGTCTCCCTGAGCTCAGGAGAACACTGAGATCCTCACGGCTGACCTTCTGGGAGTCCGGGGGCTCTGGAATCACAAATCCTCCCTAGCCCCAGCAAGTCAGGTGCAGGAGAGCCTCTAAGTCAGCTGCTGCTGTCAGGGCCACTAAACCTGGGTGCTCTCAGGAACAACGTGCCTCTGGGCGCTCCAGGGACACTGCAGAGCAGACAGGGCAGCGCCTGCTGGACTCTGCTCTGCTCTCTCCTGTAAATCTCCCCAGGCGGCCACACAGTTGAGCTCAGACGCAGCTGTCGATGCTGGGCTGCACCGCAGGGCAAGCTGGCCAGGCTGCCAGAGCCCCACAGCCCCGAAACCTCACGCCCCATCCCCCAGCCCCTGCATAGCCTTATCTTCTGGGCATAGGTATTCCGGGGGACACTTCTAATGATGACATATTGGGCCTCTTGAATCACTGGTGACCTTAGTGTAGTGGGCTCACAGAGCTCGGGATGCCATAGAGTGCTGACTCCTGCACCCCTACTGTGTGGGCCCACTGCTCCCCACACTGTCCCTCCCGCCAGATGACCAACCCTTCTGACCTCCCAGCCTCTACCCATCCCATCCATGTCCCCGCTGCAGCACAAGCTTCTGAAGGCACATGTGTCCCTGTGTGACTGTGCCTGTCCTATCTCATCATTCCCCTCGGGGGGAGGACCAGGCTCCAGTTTCACAGGGCTGGGACCTGGCTGAGGATCTGCCCCTGCCTCCTCCCTGCCTGGCCTGGGTGGTGGTTCTGGGCAGTGCTGGGAGGTGCAGGATGGAGCCACAGCACAGGGGATGGCCACGAAAGGGCAGCCTGGAGGGCTGAGCACTGCTGCTCCTGTCTGCTGCCAGCTCCGGCCCCAGACTCTCAACACAGCCAGAATCTCCAGGAGCGACCCTGCCTTCCCTGCTGATCCTGTGGAGCTGTTTGAAAACAAAAAAGGGGAAAAGCTAAAAGCAAAATGTAAGGAGGAGAGTGAGCCAGCTCGGACCCAGGTTCCAGCTGTGCTGGACCAGCCCCTGACCATCTGTGCCAGTGCTTCCGTTGGCTCTGTCCCTGAGGACTCCTGGCCCTGGGATTCCCTGGGGACCATGGTGACTGGCCCCACTCCCACTCAGAAACCAGGCTTCCCTGGTGTCCCTGCTCTGCAGCATTCCCTGTGTCCCTGTCGGGCCTCTGCTGTGCCAGCCATCCTTCGGGGCCTCGGTCTCTCCTTTGGACATTGGTGCACGTGGTTCTCAGAGGCACACTCCACCAGGGTGTGCAGCACAACTCAACTCCCTTCTCCCCTGCACTTCATCTCTAGAGGATCTCGCTGCCCTTGGTTGGCTTCCTGCCTCCCCACCCCACTGAGCTCTCAGGGCAGAATGGCAAGGGAGCTCCTGGTGGGCGCTGGGTGTGACAGGGCTGCATGGGTGCAGTGTGAGGACGTGGTGCTGGTGGATGGTTCTAGAAGGGGCTCTGCCTGAACAAGGACTCCCAGGCACTCCCACCCACAGGGCTCAGTGTGGGTGCTGGAGCTCAGCAGATCTGTGCGAGAGCCTCAGGGTGCAGCACACTGTGCTCTCCAGCCTCTGGCCCTCGTGACTTCAGTGTAACCACTCTGACTTTGGAGTCCAGGGCTGGACCTGAAACTTAGATAAGCATCAACCCACTGACTTCCAGTTTAGACCAGAGAGTCTGTCTCTGCTATTCCAAGTGGCTTCCAAGGCAATGCTCTTCCAGGTCTCAGTCGTTAGAAATACAAACTCATGATGGTGGCAGGACCTGGCCCCTGTCTGGGCTGTCCCGTGTTGCTCAAGGCCAGCCTGGGCTGTGTGTGGCCCCCTCGGCTCTTGGCATATGCTGCTGGGACCATGCTGCTGGGACCGTCCTATGGAATTTCCCCAGGGGGCTTCCCTCTTCTGCTTGAGTCAAGGATTCCCTTTCCAATCCTTAGGCAAATATTGGATTGATTTTGTTTCTTTTGGCGCAGGAGAGAATTTACGATGAACTTTGCTTCTGACAATAGTTTCAGATAAAAAATTAAACTAACATTCATATTAGGATAGCAATTTATATGTTTTCATAGAACTGAATATTCTGAGCTGACTCACACTGTGGTTTTTGAAGCTAAAGTTCTGCTAATTTTACAGCCAAAGCCCTGATGAAATCTGTTTGTGTGTTGGTCAAATTCTGTAATATTCTGGAACTTTGGATTTCGTCACAGCAGTTTTGATGAAGCTGGGCTCTCAGGCTGGTGGGAAGGGAGGGTCGAGCTGCGTCACTTGCTCATCCAGAACAGTTGGCCATGTGCCATGTTCCATGTGCCGGGGTGGAAGCCACAGGGATCCCTGGAGAGGCTTGCTGTTAACCAGAGAGACACACAGTAAGTGACACTCTCTAAAATTACCAGGGTGAAGAGCTGCAGCCATGGTGACCCACCCACCAGAGGATTCATGGCAGGTGCGTGGGCGGGGGGCATGAGCAGGGTCCCCAGTACTCACGGCAGGCTGGCCAGGTGGGGTTCTGAGGAGAGGCTCCTAGGTTGGTAAGAAGTTCTGGAGAGTGGGGCCCTGGCGGGAGCACCCCCTGCACAGGGTAGAGAAGTCTGCAAGCAGCCAGCACAGAACTTTCCAGACTGGAGTCTCAGGGCTGTCCCTGAGCAAGGCCAACATGCATCTCCAATCTTGAAAAGGTGGCAACAGGTTGAAGATCGATAACATAAAAACAAAGAGGAAGATGGACTGAGGTAGCCGGTGCTTTTCCCATTTGGAGTCCCTTCCTTCCAGTGACTCGCTTTTGAATGATGAGTTACTTGTGTGGCTATTGTGATGACTGAAGAAGAACTGAGGAAACATTCTTATTCGAGAAGGGAGAGAAGGGAATGGAGGATGGAGACTCTTGAGAACGAAGAGTGTATTTTGGGTGGACTCTTGCTCTGTAAGCAATTCCAGGGAAAGTGGGGGTGCTTCTTCAGATGACAGTGAAGGGGAGCAGGGGAGGTGGGGTGGGCAGGCAGGGGAACAGTGCTGGCCTTGGTGGGGTGTGACTGCTCCTGCTGATGACCCCCCCACAAGCTCACACACTCACCTGCACGCACACACCCCTCCTGGGGAGAGCAGGGATCATCCCAGAGAAGAAGCTCGCTTGGGTGATGGACTTGGACCCATCCCTCTGGAGGAGGAGGGTGAGCCGAGAGATGGGCCCTGGGGCTCTGGCTGGAAAGCCGTCACCCTGGGCAGCACAGGGGAAGGAGCTGCCGGTGAGAGAGTGTTCCAACGTCATGGCACAGGCCGAGGTCCTGACTTAAGCCATTTTGTGGTCCATGGTCCTGGGTGGGGTTGACTGGCTAGGCAGGAGGAGCCCTGGAAGAAAGGCTTCTCCACACCAGCCACTCTGTGGGAGGGCTGGCTTAACAGTGCAGAGGGAGACCCCAGAGGTGGCTGCAGCCAGGCCCCTCAGGGAGGGGACAGTAAGGTCATGGCCCATGGCTCCCCTTCCAGCCATCCCCATAAACGTACATCTGAGAACATCCCTGCTTACATTTTGAAAAGCAAGTTCCCTTCCACGTGGAGACTGCGCAGTAACTGATATTGCTATAAAAAAGTGCAGCAATTTAGAGTTGAACTTGAAGAGGCCTAACAGAAACCATCCAAAAACTGTTCAGTGGTGCATCCTCGGCTTGCAGAGGGCATCCTTTGGGCATTCACTGACACCTAGTAACAGCATACTGTGATCACGTGACAGCTTTGGAGAGGGTACTTAAAAGCCTTTGATGAGCATGAGGCCTCCCAGGAGTGACTTGTTCACCAGGAGACTCACCACCTCCGTCTGCCTTTCATTAGTGCATAATAACATCTCACTTTTATGGGAAGTTGCTTTGGCTGATTTTCTTAATTAGGTTAACTGAAGGATGAAAGTCCAGAGCCCTGAGAGGCCCCTCTGGGCTGAACAGTCATTCCACATAAAAGCCACGTGCATCCAAGGTGCAAGTCACAGACAGAATCATGTCTTCTACAGATCCTGGGACCAGCAAGGACTCATCTCAGAGATGCCCAGGGTTGTACACGTAACCACAGCCTCCAAGCTTGGGCTGAACGTGGGGCAGACCCACGGTGTGAAACACAGGTGTCTTGCTTCATCCTCCAAAAGACACACAAAACCGCCCGGTCAGTAGGTATCCTGCAAAGGTTATCTGTACTCCCACCTGGGAATGAGGGTGCCATGCTGGGAATGAACAGGGGGATCCTTCCTCTAGGAATAAGTTCCCCAAAGGAGAAACCTCTCTGCTGTTAGGAACATTTGCTCTTTCTCCTGAGCAATTCACTTGTTCAAAGCACATGAAATTTTCAGTCATGTTACCCCGTTAGCTCCTAGAAAGCCTGGCATTAACTACGACTCCCTCTTGCTGGGTTTTCATGTCTGACACACATCCTGGGCATCCCAAGGCCACATCTGGATCCTGCTGAGTTTCAGAGCCCCACATTCGGGCTGTCCAGATGTACTCAGCTATTTTTATATAGTTTGGTCCTGTTGAGTTGTAGGTATTTTCATAAGCTGTCTCGAGTCATTTTTAGAATAAAGTGTCATATGAATAAGTAAATAAAGAGAAGCTGATTGCAAATTTTAAAAAACTCAAGCAATTTAACTACACACTCTAATGATTAAGATCAAAGCCAAGAATACAGATCACCCGTCCAAAAGCACGAGCAATAATCACTAAGATAAGCAAAATTAAAACTTACAACGACCCCCACTCTAGGCAGCAGCACTATGGGGCCACGGTGATGCCCCACTTCATGGCTGGCTGGTTGGCAGAGCTCTTTGGTCCTTGGCAGGAGTAAAACCCAGTGGTCCTGGCTCCAGTGACTCCCTGGACCTCCCTGGCATCTTGTCCTGCAGCTAAGCTCGTTCTTTCCTTGTGATTAGGCGTCTTCTGTGAGCTTTGATAAGTACCAAACCTGTTGAAGGTGAAGTACTTCAACAAGCATCTTCATGTGTATCCATTATTTTCTGGATCATTTGAGGTGCTTATCATTGATGCCAGAGAGTAGCACGGTACCACTCTACCAGAGGACATTGCCTTCGAATACCTTGCAAATAGACACAAATACAAATATAAATTATTTCTCTATAAAAACTTTGCGTCTTCTCAAATTCTTCCACTGATGTTTTATTGAGTCCTTACATGGTTTTTTTTTTTTTTTTTACATCGCACAACATACAAGAGACAACTTTAGCTTCTAAGTCTTTAAGGATATCAATACCAAAATTGAACATTGAGACTTATTTTAAAATGATCACTTATTGATTTCAAAGAATTGATCCAGGATCGGGGAAGGTGTCAGCCAGCTTTCCACTACTACAACGAATACCTGAGGTCATCCACTTACAAAGGGAAAAGCTTGATTCTGGCTCAAGGTTTCAAGTTTTTAGTTCATTGTTAAGCTGGAGGAGTTGCTTGGGGCCTGTGGCAGCAGATCATGTCAAAGGAGTCTGGCAGAACCAGCCTGCTCATCTGTGGTTGGGAAGCAGGAGCAGAAGAGGCCAGGGTCCCACTTCCCCTGGCGGCACACAAAAATGACCTCCCTCCAGGCCCCACCTCTAAAGCTTCCACCTCCTCCCACAGCCCCACTCTGGGGACCAAGGCTTTGCCCCATGAACCTCTGGGGACACTTAAAGTCCAGACAAGTGGTAGTGCTGAGATAATTTTTGCTGGTCATGTATGTATGTTTATTCAGTATTTCAGAGAAACATCAACTTATCAAGCTGGGGCTTGGCCAAATGAGCCAGCATGGAGCAGTCAGTGGGGACACCCATGTCCAAGTGGGATCAGGCAGGTGCCCAGAGCTTGCCTTTAAAAGAACAGAATCAGCAGCAACAGTTATTTGAAAACTTGCCAGGTGAAGGAAGAGTCTAATTTATTTGGACAGAACTAGGGCTGTGGGTGCAAACAGACTGATTTCCGCCCAGCATGAGAGCGTTTCTTAAGAACAGCAAGGCTTCCCGCATGCAGTAAGGTGCCTACTGAGTTTTGTGAGTCCCTGGAAGCGTGCAGAGACACTGGATATCCTCTGCCAGCTACAGGGCCTGGGAGCACTGCAGGACTGGCTGTGGGCTAGATGGACCAAGGGTCCTTTGCACTTGAGGTCCTGTTGTGGCCTATTTGCTGATCTTAGGCAGTGGGAGGATGTAGCCTCGCTGAGTGACCTAGGTAATGTCGGTCCTGTAACAACTAGCAAATACCAGAACAGATGTGTGAAATTTAGAATAACTGGCTTAGGTCACACTGTGTAGGCCAGACTAACCAGCACATGCATTGTGTCTTAGCATGACTGCTAGAAATACAGTAAGGCCATGCAATTAGCATGAAGAAAGATGTTGGGACTTTGCAGACCCATGGGAGCAGCTGAAACATGTTCTCATTCCTTTGCTAAGGGATGTGTTTACAGGCAGTGCGATTTTGCATGAGAGTTGTTTCTATTTTATCTGGTTGTGAAGACACAGGTCACCCAAAGGCACTAAAAATGATCTGCTGATTATAAAGAGCCGAGTTTCCCTTGCCAGCAGTTGTTCCTGGATCATTTGGGACATGATAACACAGCCTAAGTCCCTAGTTTGTTGTTCATGAACAATATTGTGAAGAAAAAAGATCCCAAAATCTATTATAAGAGAAGAAGACTTGCAGTTTTAAGACCTGATCAATGAATGAACAGATTTTATTTCAAGGCGACCAAGGTTTCAGAAAAACATAAAGTGGACCCTACTTCAGTGCCCACAATGTATGAAGAATATTTGATTTAGAGGAACAGCCAGGTCATGGGCTTTCAGCACAGGATTGACTCTGCTTCAGGGATCTCTTGGGGATTGGTGGGAAATGTTCTAGTAGGTGCAAAACAGGAATGGCAGTTCCAGACAAGTTCAGGTTGAAGCATGGTCATGTGGCTGAAAGCAGTGGAGATGAAATTCCCAAACCACCTTCCTCCATTAAAACAACGATGAAGACAGAAAAACTTGCCCTATTTACCTTTTTTAGATCTCAGGAATCTGATGAAAACCTTATAACAATAAGGAGAATTATAACATTCAAAATGTCCGTTTTGCATAAAAGTTATAAGGTATGCAAAGAAACAAGTGGAGTCTGTCCACAGGGGAAAAAGAACATTGAAGAACATGTCTCTAAGGAAGTCCAGGCGTAGACTTACCAAAGACTTTGAATCAACTGTCTTAAATATGCTCAAAGAGCTAAAAGAAACAAAACTGGGGCTGTGGCTCAGGGGTACAGCACTTGCCTAGCGTGCGTGAAGCCCTGGGTTCAATCCACAGCACCACCTAAAGATAAAATAAAGGTATTGTGCCCTCCCACAGCTAAAACATACAAGGAGCCAGGCAGAAACCCTGAAGCTGAAATACCTAAGTGACGTCTGAAATGCACTAGAGAAGTCAACAGATTTGAGAAGGCAGAAGAATCAACAGACTGGAAGATACCTCAGTTGAAATTATACCAAGTGAGAAGAAGAAAGAAGAGGGAATAGACAAATATAACTACAACCTAAGAGAACCTCCGTGGGGCGCCACGGAGCTGACCCATGTGCCCATGACAGGAGTCCTCTATGGGGAGAGAGGGAATGGGCAGGTGGGACACGGAAGGTGACCAGGGTTCCAACCGTGCTGCACGGTCTTATCTCCAGCAACTCGGTGGTGTTCTCCAGGAGTCAACTCAGAGAGATGCAGAGAGAAGCTTCAAACAGCAAGAGAGCAGTGAGCTGGCCACAGCAGAGACCCCACTGAGACCCTCAGCTCCTTCTCAGTGGAAACCATGAACCAGAGGCAGCTGAGCCACACACTGGAAATGCTGAAAGGAAGAACTGTTGCCAAAAATCATAGATCTCAGGAAAATTCTTCTCCATGAAGGAGAGATCAAGAATGAACCTGCTGAGGGAATTCACCACCCAACTGCCCTCGAGATGCTAGGGTGGCCACAGGCTGCAGGAGAGACCCCCACCCAGCAGCTGGAAGTCACAGGAACAAATGGGAGCATCACCTGGGCAGCCACACGGTCGTATGAAACCTGGCATCGCACTCTCCGCTATGAGGTCTCTCTTCCCCGTGTGATCTAAATCTAGATACATAAGACATCATTATAAATCTATGTTACTAGACACCTAGTGTTTAAAGATGTAATTTTTACGATAACAACATAAAGAGGGAAGCAAATGTAGAATAGAAACAGAGTGTTGGAGCTGTGTTGATATTGATCAAAACTAGACTGTAAAAATCTAATACGCTCACCGAAAACAACTGAAAAATAGACGAAAAGGGAACTTAAAAGGCACACTAGAAAAAATGTAAATATAAATATAAAGGGCAGCAATGAAGAAATTGAGGAATAAAAAATACATGACAACATTTATTGTTGTGTTTTCCAATCGAGCATTATTACCTATGTGCATACATGACTGCATGACCAGTGCGACTCTACATCATGCACAATCAGAAGAATGAGAAGCTGTACTCCACTTATGTGTGAAGTGTCAAAGTGCATTCTACTGTCATGCATAACTAATTAGAACAAATTTAAAAAGATATGATAGAAAATAAATGTTTAAATATCAGAAAAAGGCCTTAATTATTAATAATCACGTTAAATGTAAATGAATCAAACTCTCCAGTTAAAAATCAGAGGTTGGCATAATGGATGAAGACATGCTAATTATCTTACTGTCTACAACAGACTCCCTTTAGATACAAAGACAGAAATAGGTTCAAAGAAAAGGAGGGGGAAAGGTGTTCCAAGGAAATTCCAACCAAAGGAAAGCTGGGTGTTCATGCTAATGCAAAAGAGGAGGCAGAGGGACATTCTACACTGACAAGCTCAATCCACCAGAAGACATCGTCGTCCTCAACATGGGCTCATTGAACATCAGAGCTTCAAAATGTCACGCAAGAATCGAGAGAACTGAAGGGAGAAACAGTTCTACCACAAGTGGAAATCTCAATACCCCACTTTCAGTAAGGAGAGAGCTGAGAGGCACTCTGACCCAGCTGGACCTAAGAGGCACATGTGGAGACCCCACTGAGCAGCGGGATGTACATTCTCCTCCAGGGTGCTGTCACAGTCCTAGGACCATCACACATTAGGACACCAACAATCTCAATACGTTTAAAAAGACTGAAATCAGCCCGTGCAGTCTTCTCTTTGATTACCATGCACAAAGTTGGAATCAATAACAGAATGAAAACTGGGAAATTCACAGATATGTGGAAGTCAAACAACATGTGCTTAAACATTAGTGCAGCACAGAAGAAATTTCAAAGGGAAACAAAATTCACTGAGACAAATGATCACAACACAACACGTGGGATGCAGCGAAAGCAGTGCTCAGAGGGAAATTCATAGCTGTTCATGGCTGCATTCAACAAGGATGGTCTCCAATCAACAGCCTAACCAGACTCATCTGGAAACTAGAGAACAAAGGGCAAGCTACCTCCAGAGTTAGTAGAAGGAACAGAAATAAATGAAAAAGATGAGTACAGGGATAGATGAACTAGAGAACAGGAGGACAAATACAGTGACCCAAAAGCACAGTTGGTTCTTCAAAACACAATCAACAGAATCGAGAGAGAAGATCCATGTTGCTAATATCAGAAATGAAAGCTCCAACCTCTTGGAGATAGAATGTATAAGTGATTACCAACAAATCAGATAAATTAGGTAAAAGGAACAAATTCCTAAAAATAAAAATAAAGAAAAACCCACCATGACTGACTCAAGGGTAAACAGAATCTCAACTGATCTATAGAAAGTAAAGAGGGTATGTCATTAACCAAAGTCAGCCTGTCAAGTCTCCACCACCCCATCAGTGAATTCTACCAAACATAGAGAAGAGTTCAGAGAGAGCAGACCAGACCTTCTCAAACTCTGCACAAACCACAAGAGGAGGGAACCCTTCACTTCTACCCTGGTGCCAAAGTCAGACAACAACGTTACAAGAAAAGAAAACTGCATACCAATGTTCCTTAAAATACAGGCGCAAAATCGTCCAAAAAAGCACACTAGCAGCCTGAATCTTACAGCATATGAAGGAGATTATACACCACGTCCAGGTGGGAATTACATGGGTGGCCACTATAACACAATTCCACAATGAAAAGAAATGAGCAAATGACCAACTAATAATAAAAAAAAAAATTGAACAAAATTCAATACCCTTTCCTGATTAGAGGAAAAAAGACTCACTAAATCAGTTCCTCCAATGATAAACAGCAGTTAGGAGAAACCCCATGCTCACCTCCACACCCAAGAGTGAAGCAGGGCACGCTTCCTCCCTAACAAGAGGAAGGTTTCCTGTTCCTGGATTTCAAGATGACTGACAACTGACTGGATGTTCCATCAGGGCAATTAATGGAGCAAACGAGGATGAGGCATTTGGATTATGCAGGAAAAAATAAAACCTGTGTGTGTACAGGTGGCAAGATCTCAGACAAAGGAAATACTAACGAATCCCCATAAAACTACTGGCTAACCAGTGAATTCTCAAGATTCAGGACTGGAGACACAAATCGGTGTGCCTGGCAGTGGGCAGCTTGTAAGGGAATGAAGAAAACAACTGCATTTACGGTAGCCTGTGTAGAACAACGTAGCTTAGGATCCACTTCACCAAGAAGTGCCAGCCTGGCACAGAAAGCTGTACCACACTGCTAAAGAAATTAAAGAAGACATAGATAACGGAAGGCATCTGTGCTCACAGCCTGAAAGATTGAATACTGTTAAGATGGCAATAATCCCAAAGTCAGTTACAGAGTCAGTGCAATCCCTATCAAAAATCCCAAGAGCCTTTTTTTCCCCTTTTTTCTGAAACGGAAAAAGCCAATCGTGACGCTTACATAGAATTGCAGGGAGCCCAAATAGCCACCATAGCACTTTAAGAAGACAAAGTTGGACAACAGAAAATGACCAGTTCCAAAGCTTAACTAGAAGGCTGCAGGACTCAGGACGAAGTGGCACTGAGGATGTGCCCCAGAGGTACAGGTGAGGTCATGTTTCCGTAGAGGGTGGAGTATAATTAAGTCTTAATATAATTAAGATGATAATGTGCAGAAATAAATCACACATTATCATCAAGCCAAGACCATTCAGCGGGAAGAGAACAGTGTCTTCAACAAACAGTGTTGAGATGACCACCATCTGCGTATCAGAGAAGGGTGCTGGGCCTCAGTCTCACACCATATTAAATATTATTAAAATACATGAAAGACTGGAAGAGTGTTGGGTCCACTCTGCCACGTCCTGCATGGAGGAGGAAAGGATTGACTGCCGGAAGAGGATGTTGGCTATTTTTCTGTTACCCAGAAAACTTATCTACTCAATAAACACACACGATCCAGTATTCTTTTTATGAGACGGGGGTGTGAGGGGTCCTGGCCATACCAGCTCTGGCCTCTTTACAACCACGAGTCGCCCAACTCTCTTTTATTTACACAGACAGGTAAAGGGGGCAAGGACAGGGAGGGGCTTCTTCTTTGATGGACAGAATAGGGTGGAGTTAGGGGAGCCATCCTCTTAATCCAGAAGGAGACAGGGAACCACTCCCACGCAGGGCCACTTGCCTCCCTGCAGTTCCTCTGCATCCCATGGCTCAACCTAATCTGATTCTGCTGAATAAGGATGGCTCCCACTGAAGAGCAAAACCTAGGAAAATGTCAGCTAGGATAGTGGGGGGAATCTGCATGAGCTTGGGTTTGGCGATGATTCCTCAAGCAAATTAACATAACTACCAGCAACCCAAAAGAAACAGAAAATCTAACTTCCCTCAAATTAAAAACTTCTCTGCATCAAAGGACCCAGTCCAGTTAGTGTGGAGGTACACTTCTGTAATCCCAGCTACACGGGAGGCTGAGGCAGGAGAATTCCACATTTAAGGCCAGCCTGGGCAACACAAAAAGGTTGGGGTATTGAAATCTCCACTTATTGTTGTAGAACTGCCTATTTCTCCCTTTAGTTCTCTCAATATTTGCATGATATTTTGTTTCTTTTTTCTTTCTTTCTTTTTTTTTTTTTTTTTGGTACCAGGGATTGAACCCAGGGGCACTCAACCACTGAGCACATGCCCACCCTTTTTTGTATTTGATTTAGAGACAGGGTTTCCTGAGGTGCTTAGGGCTTCACTAAATTGCTGAGACTGGCTTTGAACTTGTGATCCTCCTGCCTCAGCCTCCCAAGCTACTGAGATTGCAGGCCTGCATGATCACGTCTGGCTGCACGTCTCGAAGCTGTGTTTCCAGGAGCTCGTGTTAAAGGTGACATCTTCCGTGCAGATGGAGTTTCATCAGCATGCAGTGTTCCCTGTTGTCTCTTGTCTGCATCAGCATGGACACTGAGGTCTCTGTTTGCTAACACCCTTCCAGGTGCCTCAACACTGCAGGGCCAGGGTCTGCGTTGAGGGGAACCCCCCATCAGAACTTACAGGAGCTTCAGCCAGTGCATTTCTGCAGGGAACTGGGGAGCCCATTAATCCAGGCAGCCAGAGGGGGCCAGTCCACTGGGCAGGCTTCTGCCCACCCAGGTTATGAGTCTCATTCTCTGAGTGAGGACGCTGAACTCTGACAAGCTAAGGTCTTGCACAAAAGGGCCAGAAAGGGGGCAGACAGGCAGGAGTTCTCCCGGGTCTGTCTGGCTCCAAGCTCATGCTTTCTCCAAGTGCAGAGAGCATCAAGACAGGGCATCTGGGGAAGGGTGGAGGAAATGGCATCTGCCCAACCTGCTCAGAGGAAGGAGGAAGAGGAGAAGGCGACTGCTGGGGTGATCTGTGCTGCTTGGTCTTTCCAACACCAGGAGGAGGTTGGCTGAAGGCTCTCCTCTGAAACTGCAGCATTGTCTGCGGCTTCCAGACTTCCCATTCAGTTTCTCATTATCTTTATTACTGCCATTTTCTCTAACATCCTGGCATTTTTCAAGTGAACTGAAATGGAAAAGTTAACTTATCAGCTCTCTGTAGTCTGGAAAAATGACCAGAGACAACATGCAAGTGAGAAACTGGGCACAGCGCGGTGCCGCGGGGTCCACAGCGTCCTGGGAGGAGAGTCACTCAGGAAATGCAAACCCACACTCTGCTTTTTAAACCAGGGTTGAGCCTTGGACTTCATAGTCCCTGCTGTGTTATGCTGAAAAAACTGTACGTGGCTTCTTTGGATCTTGGGCTCAATAATCACTTTGATGTTTTATTTATTGATGCAAAAAGTTCTTGCCTTTCAAGTTTGTTATCTCTCATTTCAATGGAATTTTTCAAAGTATTAAGAAACCGGCTCCGCAGTCCCGTCTACCCTGCCTGAAATTGGCAGGAGACTCTGAAGTGTTATTGGTGCCCCTGGGGGTTTCCTGCCTGTTGGTTTTGGGCTCACAAGGAAGCAGGGCCTGCGAGCAGGGGCTCTGATGCGGCAGTGTGCTGGAGAGCCTCACAGGGCCTCTGTGGAGTTGGCTTGGTCCCCCGGGGACTTTGGCTCTGGCCATGGGGGTGATTCGTATTTGGAAATCAGAGTGATTTCTCATCTTTGACCAAATGTCTCATGAAGCCTAATCTCAAAATGGTTACAAATTCCATCGTGACATCACTGATTGGTTTCTGTGGTAACAGACAGCTGTCAAGGCAGAGAACAGGGCACAGGGGGGCTCCTGGGGAAGTGCCGCCCAAGCCTCCCCCAGCGTTTAGAACAGGGTCCTTGGTCCAGGGCTCTCGAGCGGGTTCCCTACAGACCCCTTTGCCACCCACTCCCAAGCTGGCCTCCTGCAGCCTGGGCTGTGCAGTGGCTCCATTTGCTGCTGTCCTGTCCATTTCCGTTCTTGTCCCCTGTGCTTCTGGGGTCACTTCCATGACCTTGTTGTGCAGACTCGTCAGGGAGCGTCTGTTTCCTCTTAGGAATCTCTGCTTCAGGTCTTAGGTCTGAGTCTGCCACCCATCCTGAGCACCCTTTGTGGGGTGGTAAGACCGGGGCTGGCTTCCCTGGGCTGCGTGTGGACTTCCCGTCTTCCTAGCGCTGTTTGTGGGTGGGGCTGCCTTTCCCAGTGTGTGCTGGTGCCTTTCAGAAGACCGAGTCAGTGCACAGGCCTGGGTCTACTCCTGCACACCCCCTCTGCTCCATGGGTCTCTGCCTGGATGCCAGGACCACATTGGACCACCGTAGCTTTGCGACATGTTTCAAAATCAGCCAGAGCCATGCCTCAGCCTTGTTCTTTTTTGCGATCGTTGGCAATTCAGGGTCCTTCATGGTTTAATATTAATTTTAGATTGGTTTTCTCTATTTCTGGGAAGCATGTCATTTGGACTTTGACAGAGTGTACAGGCCATTCACAGTGAAAAGGAAACCTACCTATAGAAGAAACAGTCACCAACCATGCACCTGATAGATTAGTATTAAAAACACACAGGAGGCTGCTGCCATGGACACCCGGAGGCCTTGTGCCGGGGCCGCTGCCATCACCCAGGGGTTTTCTCTTGGGGCACAGCTGCCCCAACGCCGCCTCTGCTCCTATCAATGCTGCTGCAGTCACCATTGCCCAGGGGTCTGCTGCCCTCGACATCTGCAGCTGCTGCTGACACCCTGCCTGCTGCCACTACTTCCACTACTGCCCAAAGGTCTGCCTCCAGGGAGACCCCAGGTTTGGTTGCACACAGCCATAGCCATTTTGAGACGCTGGCCTGAGCCTGGGGTCAGTTTGGGGTGCTGGTGGGTTGGCTGCCACTGCCATCTTGGGACACAGCTGCCCTGTCTGGGGACACCAGCCAGGACCTGGAGTTCAGTGTTGAGGTGCCTACAGAATTGGCTGCACCTGGGCTCTCCCTCCTGGTAGTGCGGGTTGCCGCCATCTAGTTACTACTGTGTCTCAGGATCGCTCATCCCTGGTGATCTCTCCCTAAGTTCCAGTGGCACTGAGATCCTGGGACTGCAATGTGGCCAAACCCAGGGCATCTGAGGCCCAGATTGGTGGGATAGTGACTGGGTCTGCCAGGGCCTGTCTGGGCCAGGCAGTCTGTGGGGAGTCAGAGACAGGGCTGAGAGGCTTTTGGACACTGGCAGAGACAGTTGTTCAATTTTCCACCGAGATTTATTTTATTTTTTTCTTCTCTGGCATCTCTCTCCACCATGTTTGGAGCAGGGTGTTTCTTGTATTTTGAAGATGGGATGTATGCATGGTGTTTTGCAGTTCTGCTGTATATTCTGTACATTCTTATATTTTAAATTTTGTCTTCTCTTTATATGTATTCTTCCTCTCACTTGTCTGTCTTCCTAGATTCCCTTTCTACCTTTCTCTGTGTAACAGCTGATCTCTGTTGGTTCCTCATCCACTCTTCCTGTGCATTTTTGCTTCTGGCTTCTCTCTTTCTCCCTCATGAACACCTTGTCCTGCAGTGTTTCTGTACTTTCTCCACTGTTTGAGGTTGTAAATCTGTCTGGTAAATTTTCTGTTTTTGTTGTGAGCAGTGATTGAACCCATCATTGCTGTTTATAGTGAGAGGGCAGCGGGTGCCTTGCTGGGAGTTGTTATGTTTGAGGTTGTATATTGTTTGCACTGACTGTTGCTGATATTGGTCTCCCTATTAAGGGTGGGATACTGGAAATCTTCAGTGACAAAAGAGGTCTACAGGGTAGAATCTGTATTGCTTCAGATCCATACAACTAGATGGGAAAGCACAGAGGAAACATGAAAAAACAAGGGAAGAAAATGCCACAAACAAACCAAGATGACCCAATAGGAGAAGCTACTGACCACACAGTAGAAGAACTATCTGAGAAGTGTAGATTGTACATAATCTGACCTGCGAAGTAAAGGATGGTATAAAGAGTGAAATCAAAGAAAATACAGGAAAAGTGAAAGAAAGTGAAAAGATCAATAAACAGAGCTTGTGAAAATATCAAGCAGAAATCCTTGAAATGAAGGAATCAATAAATCAAGTTATAAACTCAATGGAAAGCTTTGCCAACAGACTAGACTATTTGGAAGACAGAACTTGAGACAATGAAGACAAAATATTTAATACCGAAAACAAAGTTAACCATGCAGAGAAGATGGTAAGAATCCATGAACAGAACTTCCAAGACTTATGGGATAACATGAAAAGACCAAATTTAAGACTTATTGGGATAGAAGAAGGAGCAGAGATACAAACGAAAGGAATGCACAATCTTTTCTATGACGTTATATCAGAAAATTTCCCAAATCTAAAGAATGAAATGGAAAATCAAACACAGCAGTCTTACAGCACCCCAAATGTACAACACTACAGTAGACCTACATCTAGACACATTACAATGAAAATGACTAAAATACAGAATAAGGATAAAATCTTAAAGGCTGTGATTGGGAAGAAAATCTTTACCACATGCACCTCAGAAAAAGCATTCATCTCTAGGATATATAAAAAATTCAAAAACCTTAACATCAAAAAAACCCCCAAAAAACCCAATCAATAAATGGGCTAAGGAACTGAACAGACACTTCACAGAAGAAGAAATACAATTGATCAACAAATATATGAAAAACTGTTCAACATCTCTAGCAATTAGAGAAATGCAAATCAAAACTACCCTAAGATTTCATCTCAGAATGGCAATTATCAAGAATACAAGCAACAACAAATGTTGGAGAGGATGTGGGGAAAAAGGCACTCTCATACATTGCTGGTGGGACTGCAAATTGGTGCAGCCACTCTGGAAAGCAGTATGGAGATTCCTCAGAAAACTTGAAATGAAACCACCATTTGACCCAGCTATCCCACTTCTTGGTTTATACCCAAAGGACTTAAAATCAGCATGCTACAGTGACACAGCCACATCAATGTTCATAACTGCTCAATCCACAATAGCTAAACTATGGAACCAATCTAGATGCCCTTCAACAGATGAATTGATAAAGAAAATGTGTTATACGTATATGATGGAATATTACTCAGCTTTAAAGAAGAATGAAATTCTGGCATTTGCTGGTAAATAGATGGAGTTAGAGAATATCATGCTAAGTGAAATAAGCCAAACCCAAAAAGAAAGGCCGAATGTTTTCTCTGATATGTGAAAGCGAATTCACAATAAGGGGGGTAAGGAAGAATAGAGTTACTTTACATTAGGTAGAAGGGAGGGAAAGGAGGGAAGGGGTATGGGATAGGAAGGACAGTAGAGTGAAACAGACATTATTACCTTGTGTACATGTATGACTGCATGACCAGTGTGATCCTGCAATATGTATGATCAGAGAAATAAGCAGTTACACTCCATTTATGTATGATCTATCAAAATGTGTAAATACATTCTACTGTCACAACTGATTAGAACGAATAAAATACAAAATTTAAAAAATGATAAAGAACTCCAAACCAGAAAAGCACATTACTCCATTAAGGAAATGGGTAGAGTGTTTGGGCAGTTTTCCAAAGAAGACGTGCAAGTGGCCAATAAGAATATGAAAAGATGTTCCGTATCTGATACTGGGGGGTGCCAGGCAGAAAAGGGGGGAAATATCCCCTCCCTCTACGGAGATGACCGCCAACCAGGAGCAGAGCAGAGCAGACAGCTGGTCCTGGGAAGAACGCGGGAGCCGGAACTCAGCCTGGGGTGGAGTGTGACGGTGCAGCGGCCGTGCACAGGGGTGTGCGTACCCTGGAGACAAGGGCTGGAACCACGCACAGCACTGTGTGTCCCCAGACCACTAGGACGGGAACTGTGCACGGTCCTGTGTGCCCAGGACGACAAGGGTGGGAACTATCACGGCCAGCACTTCAGGCCTGGTGGGCCTAGAGAGCTCCATGCTGCCGGCAGCATTCTATAGGATGGCCAAGACCGGAACCAACCTGAGTGTCCCTCGAGGGATGAGGGTGAAGGAAAAGGACTTGCGCACACAGTCTGGAACACCTTGTGGCTTAAGACAGGAAGCAGCCCTGTGCCTGGCCACAGGGACAGGCCTACAGGTTGCTGCTCATGAGCAGGCCAGTCCATAAGGACAGTGTGGTATTAATCCAGCCACTGAGGTGTCAAAAAGAGCGAATGCTTGGAAACAGAGTCGAGTGCGGTTGTCAGGGGCTGGGGAGGGGGAGAGGTGGCGCTGCATCCAGGGCGTATGAAGCTCATCCTACCAGAGGGTGCGTCTTGAGGTCTGCACAGATCCTGCCTGCCATGAGCAACACTGACCTGTGCAACTGAAAGACTGTGGGGAGGGCAGCTCGCTCATGCTCAGCGTTCTGACCACTGTCATCAGGTGTGGCCTGCGTGTTTAAACACCTGCATGCTGGCCCTGGGGACTTCTCATGTTGCAGATGAGAGCATCCCATGTTGAAGGTCCTGTGGCTGGAAGCAGGCGGTGAGAAGATACAGAGAACATGGGGACAGAAAACAGTTGGAGTTAGGGCCCAATGTGGTCAGCACCAGATGGACACCACCTCCAGTGGACAGCGGTATTTATGTGCTCTGGAAAGTGTTTTTCCCTCTCATGCCCACAGGGAACCTGGGCAGTTCTGCTCCCTGTTTGCCCTCTGCTGTCCTTCCCTGTCCATGGCCCTTGTCCAGTAGCTAGTCTGTCCACATGCCATAGAGTCTGGAGGAAGGTGACAAGTGGCCATTCCGGTGCTGGGCATGTACCAGAGGATGGTGTCGGCTGAAGGGGGCTTTGCTACTTATAAAATGAAGCATGTGCTCAAATTTGGCACCCAGTTTGATCAGCTGGCCTTGAAGTACCAAGGTGGCATCTGAGGGATGATTCATGCTCCTCTAGTATAATCAGATATCCTGCCAAGAAAATCAAACTCAAAAGCTGATCATCAAATGGGGATTTTTATGAAGATTACCTGCAAAAGTATGTTTCATCCCAAATTCTGAAGGATCTGGGGCTAGGGCAGCACTCCAGTGCTGGGCCAGCTGCTGCACCCAGGCGGGAGGCTACTTGGGAAGGGCCCTCAGCCTGGGCTGTAGCTCTGGAAGCCAACCCACAGAGACCAGCAGGGAGAGGGTGGAACGAACCCCTACTCCACTCCTCCTACGGATCGCCTGCCTACTGCCCCCTGGATGAGTCTAGCTGGAAGGCGGAGGGACAGGCCCTGCTGCTGTCTGCATGGGGAAGAGGCACCCGCACACCTGTCTGTGAAGCGTCTCCAGATCTGATCCTTCTCTATGGAGTTTGGCCTCACCACCCAAGGCTTCATCCTCAAATTGTGGCAAGGCCTGTGTACCCATAGTGACCAGACTGTGGCCGGCTCACCGTCCCTCACAGGTGGAGCAATGGCTGCACATTTGAAGTCGGTGCAGCCTCTGGAGGAGATGATGGAGGGCCTGGTGTGCACACTACAGCGAGGCATTTCAGTGGGAATTCAAAATGTGAGACTCCATGTCCGCGGTTGTGAAGTACAAAAAAGCAATTTGCACAAGGAAGGGTGTGTGATGCCACACATGTGGCGTGCTTTCAGGAAATGGTTGTTCTTGCAACTCCTGAGAAAGCCGGGCTCGAATTCTGACCAAAGAAAGGAAGGGGCGCTAATCAAGGTCTCTTTGGTCCAGGGAGCTTCGCTTGCTAGAGGGTCCCAGGAGGTGCGCATGGCCTCCAGCCAGCTCAGGGTTGGCCCAAGTGACCGGGGCATCCAGGGTCCTCCTCCCTGGACTTAGGTGGAGGGGAGCCACCTCGCTGCGTTTGCCTGCCCTGCCTTACCAGAAGCGATGCCTGCTCCTGACACAGGACACCAGGAGCTCTCTCCTGCTCTAGGAGCCCTAGGGGTCGGTAGACTCCCTCCAGGGACTTTTACATAAAAGGTGCTCTTCTTAGGAGCTGTCAGTCAGGCCCTTGGGGAGGTATTTAACTCTTGTCTTTCACATACATGATGGGACACACTCGGCTTTGTTTCCCAAGTGAGCGGAGGATAAAACTTCAACATGCAGCAGACAGCTAGCTCCCTGCTGTGGTTGCTGCCCACGGGTCCCAGGGCACGTGCATGACCCCGGTGCTCCTCTGTGGGAGCCTGAGTGTGGGTTTGGGAGGAGGAGGAGGATCTGACAGGCACAGTCTTTGGAGTCAGTGTCCTCTGCTTGTTTGCTGTCGCCTTGATCTTCCGAAGGCTCTGGACTCAGTGTCCTCGCATGTTGTCTAGCAGGACTCGGCCTCAGAGGCCCACAGTCCTCGAGACCACGTCTCCACCTTCCAAAGGATCCTCCTCTGCCCCTGACTCCACTCGAGAGGAAGTGACTTAATGCGACATAAAAAGGCTAAAGCAATTCCTTATTCAGCACAGTGGACAGAAGTGCTAACTGTCCTCCAGCATGGGGAGGGGAAGGCTGAGCTCCGTGGGGTCTGCAGAGCCTGGAGGCCTGGGGGGCCCCTGCAGCTCCCTGCGCTCTGGGCTCCCATGCTGCTGACTTCCCACACAGCGACTCAGTGTAGAGGGGCACAACTGCTCCGCGGTGTGCAGAGGGCACAGGGCCACGCAGCAGGTACTCTGCCTTCAAGTGTGACCGTGCCTGGAGTAGAGGATTCGCCCCACTTTTGGTGGCACACCACTTGGTCTCCCCAAGGTCTGCTGGACTGGGACAGGATAAGTGTGCCACTCTGTTCACATCTTAGCCAACAGAGAAGCAGGAGGGCAGAACTTTCCTGTTTGTTTTGTTTTGTTTTTTTAAATCAAGATCCTGTTGCATCTGCCAATTGGAACACCAGGGAAAGGGGCAAGGGGCCTGGGACCAAGCAAGGGCCTGACCTTGTGATTGGTGACTGTTTGCCCTGCAAGCCGGGAGACACTTGGGTCACAATAGGGACTCAAAGACATGATTTTCTTACAGCTAAGAGAAGCAGGCTTGCCTTTCCCCACGTCTAGAAACCAGTGGAAAACACTTACCCAAACACCTCTATTCACTCTTACACAGGTGCCTCCCATGAGAACTTTGGACACAGGGAAGCCCAGCTGTCTCAAGAGGCCGGTGACACCTGTGTGGGGTGGTGGCCCTCTGGGCTCCCTCTGTCCCCACTGCCCCTTCTCATTACCACCCAGGCTCTGGTGCATCTTCCTTGGGGACAGTGTCCTGCATAGCTAACTGGTGTGCTCTGGGTTTCTGTATCCCATTGCCACGTCCTTGGTGTCTTATGGGGTTGGGTCGCCACCTTAAAATCAGGCACTGTGGTGTCTGTGTGAACTGAGTGAAAACATAAGAGTGTCAGGACTTATTTAAAGAGGCGTGGTGTGGAGAATGGCTCTTTGATTCTCACTGAGCTTTTCCTTCGCCAGAAACCATGAGTCTTGCTCTCAAAGGCCTCCATGGGGGTATGAGGCCCTATCATGGATGTGCTGGACTGTCCAGCAGGGTCCTTAGTGCAGGGCGCCGGGCAAGGGTGCTGTGATGGCCATGTGCAGGTCACGGAGGCTGGGCAGGACATGAGTGGCTGCTCTGAAGGCCAGGGTGGACTTGCCTGAGAGGAACCACCCTGGGATCTGTGCTGGGGAATGGCATGTGTCTTGTGAGCAGAGGGTCAGTTTGATTTTTAGAGGGTGAAGTCTTAGCTACCCCCAAACCCTACTGTTGCCAGAGAACCACTGTCTGAGCCCAGTCCTCCTTGGCTGGGTTGGGAGGGCCCTGGGTGGTGGGGCGAGCCCTCAGGAACGGGGTGATGCCTTCCCCTTTGAAGGTCGGCCTGGACTAGTTAGCGTGGGAGTGACTGTCTCAGGGCCAGCTATGCCTTGTATCTGGCCTCTCTAACACACAGCAGCTTGCCCTTCTGCTTTCCATCATGCACAGGGGCCCTTGCCAGAGAAGTCACCTACCCTTGGACTTCCTGATCTCCAGAACTCTGAGTCAAAGCAAACCTCTCTTCTTTGTAAGTTCCCTGGGCTCAGGTGTTCTACTACAGTAATGGACTGAGACACCCAATTGCAGTGGGCCAGTCAGGTCTGCCAGAGCCTCCCTTTCTTATCCTTTCTCCAAACCTCATAAAGAGAATCCCTGCCCACTGAGTAGGGGAGACTCACCAGCTCCCGAGTGCATGGAGTGTTTCTGGAGTGCCTTGGACTCCTTGTAGAATGTTCCAGGAGGAGGCATCCCTGACCTAGATCCAGTCAGTGCTGACCCATGTCTGAGAGGCCCTATACCTTCAAGGTGATGGGAAGCCGGACGTGAAGCTCAGTGTGGGGGATGCAGGGATCAGAGTGTAAGAGACGCCCGCAGGTGCTGGCGTTCCAGGACCCAGGTAGGACATCACGTGTGTGGGGTGTGGGAAGGTGTCAGCCTGTGGGTCAGCCTTCGTGGCAAGTTTTCTCCACTGACTCATCTGCTCAGAATGTGATGTGGCATGGGAATTCCAGGTCACCCTGAGACTCACACACACTCACGTCCCTGGCATACCTGCTTGTGCCCATGCATCTGGTATGGGTGTAGGTATGTGGCCGGTTTTTAAGAAGGACAGACAGCTAAGGTAGGTGATGGTGGTGGGTGAGTGGCTGAGTCTGACTCTGATGGTAAGTGCTGGGTGATCAGCACTGAACACGCTTTGACAAGCAGTTTTATTATGTCCTGTAATGACAGTATCAGTATTAAAAAGATCCACTGGGCAGCGGTGCACACCTATAATCCCAGCGGCTTGGGAGGCTGAGGCAGGAGGATGGCAAGTTCAAAGCCAGCCTCAGCAAAAGTGAGGCACTAAGCAACTCAGTGAGACTCTGTCTTTAAATAAAATACAAAATAGGGCTGGGGATGTGGCTCAGTGGTCAAGTGCCCCTGAGTTCCATCCCTGGAACTGCATCTCTGAGTCACGGTGGACTTCCTGTCACTCCCGCCTTCCTGCTCTAGCCTCTTGAGCACTAGCACTTGGTGTCCAGGCAGCACCGTGTGCAGTGATTCTAAGGAACAAGCAGCCAGTACACCACCCTCCTGACCACTGTAAGAGAAGCTGGCTCCAAACAAAGTGGCCCGAAGCTCGGTAGGGACAGAGTCAGGCATGGCCGGAGGGACCTGAGGCACGCTGGCAGGCAGAGACCGGAGGACTCGCAGAGCCCTGCTGCACACGCCGCTGCACCCTCTCTGGAGAGCCAGCTGCTCAAGCTCAAGGTGTGGCCTCTCCTGTGTCTAAAGATGGCAGACACTGGAGTCGGGCTCCCTCTGCTCCCCCCAACAGTGTGCACTGGCCGGGGGGCCCCGCGAGGAGGGAGCCAGGCAGTGCATGCGTACTGCCCCTGACTCCTGCGGCATTTACCACACTGCAAGGATCCCAGGCCCTGCTGCTCCTGTCTGTCCAGTGACAGGCCTGCTTCTGCTATTATCCCACTGCCCCATCAACCGTCCACCGCCCCGTGAATGAAGACGTGGCTTGTAAGCCGCACCACCAGCACCAGCATGGAGCAAGTCTCTCCTCTCCGAGTGAAAACCGTGGTGCACAAATAGTTTAAATTACTTCAAAACTTTAATTTCAGATATTTCCCACTCAATATTTCCACACATCATGATTCTCTTTTGCACAAAGGCCGTGTCGACGGCGGTCTAGCTAACCCTGACGGGCTCTCCTGTGTACACCCACACCCGCATCCCTCCTTTATTAACACGAGGGGACCTGATCACAGTCCAGACCAACTCGCCAGCACAGAAAATGCAGAGGAAATCTGTCCCCAAAGAGGACGGAACAGCCATGGCAAGGGCAGGAGAAGCTGGAGCTGACAGCTGCTTCCTCCAAGTGCAGCTCAGAAACTTGAGAACAGGGATGTTGCTCTCTGCCCTGCAGCCCATCAGCGAAGCCACCTGCAGACGTGAACTTCAGGCTGCGCTGTGTGGCTGCTCAGGCCAGGCTCAGGCTGGCCTGAGTTCAAAGCAGAAACTTCAAACAGGCTGTTCAGGACTCTGGGCTGGAGGGCAGGTGGGTGGGCGGAGGCCACGGCCTCAGGCTTTCAAGTGCATCAGAATCAATGTCCTTCCTTTGTTGTAAAGAAGATCTGTAAATGGTAAGAAATCCTGGTTTAGAAAAAATATAACCTTCTAAAAACTTCTATCTGAGGACGTTCCAATGCAGAGTCCAGAGGGCAGCAAGGGCGGCCAGCAGCAATGGCCAGGCTGCAGTGCCCGACGCCCGGCCGTGCGGATGGCCACGACTGTCTTGGGATAAGTCCTCTGCTCTGGGCGAGGAGGAGGCGCACTGCACCAGCGGCATCTGGTAGGAGGTGGCCCGCTTCTCCGGCCTGTCTGGGCTGGACCCATCACTGGGCCTCTGGCCGTTGAAGAGCAGGTAGCGCCCTCGGGCATCCTGCTCCATCTTGAAGATCTCATACTCCGTGTGAGGTAGCTTGATGCCCAGGGCCACACAGCCGTTGGTGTGTGTCACGTCCTGCTGGATGCCCACCTGCCAGGAGCCCTCGGCCCCACACTCGTTCCCACTGAACACGTTGAGGAGGGAGGCCGTGGCTGCGTCCATGGGGGTGACCTTCATGTGATTCACTGCATTGGAGAGAGGAGCGTCCGTGACTCCAGAGGAACACACGGGGCACAGACACTCGCCCAGCAAGTGCTGGGGACATGCCATCCCAGCCAGGCCACCACCCTCCCGACCCGGCTGGATGGAGCGGCAGTCATACAGCACTCCTGGTGAGAAGAGAGTGGGAGTCCCGGTGAAGACTGCCACTCTGCCCTCCCTGTCCCAGGTCCTGCACCCCACATGGAACCAACTGCAGGTCCACAAGACCTGGAAAGCTGGGTCTGCACAGGACACGCAGACTGTGCCTGTCCCCAGACCAGTAGTGCGGCCGGCACCCCCTCGCATGGCATGACACTGCATAGGCAGGACCAGCCTCCTGGGGGACGTGCAGTGTGCCCGGGGACCTGCAGGTCACACCAAGCACCATGCAGTTCTACAGCAGGGGCTTGTACAGCTAGCTCAGCCTTGGGGATCCTGGGGTCCTGGGGCAGATTCCCTGTGAACCCTGAGAGTGGCTGCATGCAGGTGCAGCCAGGAAACAGCCCCCACTTGGGTGGAATGCCAGCCCGGTCCGCAGCCGAGCATGCTACTGAGCGTGGAATCACACTATTTGGGACACTTTTGAGTTATCTTTTTGGGAGCAAAAAATATGCAATAAAAGTTGGAATTTAGATTTTATGAAAAAGTGTTGACATGTCTAAGTTTTGCTGTCAAACATCTACATCAGTGTGAGTGTTCTCATAAATCAATACAGGCCCGTAAACCCGGCATCTAAAGTAGGTCAGTTCACAAGCAAGAAAAGCACAAGTAATAAACTGAGCAGAAACCCCGGCCCTGGGGGAGACTCTGCTGGGTCCTCCAGGGAGCACGTGCTGTTGCGTAAGCAGGTCTGGGGGCTCTGCAGAGGTGCTTTCTCTCGGCTGGCCTACCACCTCCTGCACTCAGGGAGCAAACCCTCCTCTCCAGCCAGGTGCTGGGACATTCTAGGGCCTGCTGGGTGGGCAGAACTAACAGTCTAGAAGGCCACCCAGGAGTCCCACCAGGACAGAGCCAGACCTCTTAACTGGCGTGACAGCTGACCCTGGTTTTCCAAAGAGGTTCCAACTTAAACCCTGGGCACAGCCGCTGAGACCCACCTTGCTTGCCCCCTTGGTCAGGTGACAGCGCTCATCTGACCCCCCTGTGATGACCTCTCACATGCAGGTCCAGCTCAGCTTGGAGGAGACCACTCCGAGCACCTGAGGAGGGTCACCATCAGTGGCTCCTCACTGCCCACTGAAGGAGGCTCTCAGGGGGACAGCTCAGGACTGCCACAGGGTGTGAGACAGAAAGAAAACACAGACCTGAGGTCTCACTGGCAGTGACAGCCTTGTGGGCAGCACCTGACAGCTGCCCATCTGGTGGCCTGCTCTACCTCCTTGAGCCCACAGGACAGGACCAAGCACTGGCCCTTCCTGAGCAGGAGGGACTCAGATGTCCTGAAGGACGTCTCCGGGAGAAGTGACTCCCTGATTCCGCCCCCAGCATCTCGGCAGGAGAAGCCCTTTCTGGAAGGCACCACCTCCGTGAAGTGTCCAGAGCTGCCCTGCCCCAGGCTGCGCAGGCAGCACCTACCTTTGAACACAAACTCCGTGCCTCCCAGGACCCTGGAAGACAGGACGCCGCGACTGTAGCGGCCCCGAGCATAGATGGTGAAGGTGGGGTGCTTGCACACGGGGTCCGAGTAGTGGTAGTAGTGCCCCTCCCAGGTGTGGTTGTTGTCGTGGAAGATGAAGTGGCGGGTGAGGAAGAGGACCTCGGGCCGCACCTCACAGCGCTGGCTCACCCACTCCCCGTGCAGCCCAATGGTCAGCTCGGCCTTCGGCGGCAGGACAGGAGGGTGGTGCTCGTCTGACCGGTAGATGATTCGACAGGCGATGCAGGCGTGGTCGTGGTTCTGAGGGCAGGAGGCAAAGGGGTCTTAGAGGAGGCCAGTCCCCACAGCCGGGCCCATCACTGATACGTGGACTCCCCAGAGGCACCTGGAGCCAGGCTCGGATGCACAGAGACGTGTGTGTGTGCATGTGTGCATGTGCATGTGTATGCATGCGTGTGTGCATGGGTGTGCATGCATATGTGCATGTGTGTGCATGTGTGCAGACATGCAGGTGCACACGGTGGACACCTGAGTCAAACCTGCCTGATGTTCCAGCTGTGACCTGTGACAGGGACTCCTTTTGGAGTCCTATTAGGTTTCCAGACCACAAAGGATGGGAAGGATCACAAACCCATGAGGGCTGGCAGGGTGCAGGGAGACCGGACCCTCGAAACGCTGAGCTATTCAGAACAGGGCAAGGCGGCACCTCAGAATGCAAAGCAGCTCCATGTGACCCAGGGACACAGCCAAAGAACCCTTGGGTGTGAACTCAGATGCCCATGGTCACAGCACCATTCCCAGGAACCAAAAGGTTGGAGCAACCAAGCCCCTGTCCACAAATGGACAGAAACCAAATCAGGTCTATGTTCACAACAGAATGTCACTGACACCTACCAGTCCACGGATGACCTGAGGACACCATGCTGAGGGAAAGGAGGTATGGAGTCATGAAATCCAGAGACAGGGCCAGATGGTGGCCACCAGGTTCAGGAGGGTGGGGAGTGTGTGGGGTCTCATGGGCAGTTTTCAGCTGGCAGATGAAGACAGCCCTGGCTGGGGAGTGGAGGGGCTGCACACGGTAGATGTAAAGGACACCACTAACCTGCACCCTTTAACTGGTTAAGAGGGTGTGGATGTCCTGATCCAGGTCACAGGGTCTGCCTTACCCTGGACGTCTCTGCTATTCTGCTCACACAGGGGTGGTCCCAGGCCATGGGGCTCACAGAACACTGACCTCTGGAGTCACACTGTCTTCTGGTCAGGGCTATGGCTGGGACAGCGAGCAGGCATCTCACGCTCTAGAGGACACTTGCTCTCAGCCTGGTGCCGCAGCCCAGGCAGGTGACTGCTTGAGCTCCAGCATTTGACTCCCCAGGTCAGAGACCTCAGTCAGCAAGGTCACTCACAGGGTCTGGAATGAGTGCCCTTTTGTGAGATGCTGCTGATCTTGGAGGGTGGGCAGGGCAGGAGACGTGGCATCCCAGAGTCCCTCCACCTTGCCACCCAGAACCCTGTGCTCAGGAACTTGGGCCCCCACCCTCTTCCAGGGAGCGGAGGTGCAGATCGGGAGTGTGCTCCGCTAATGTGGCCGTGGCCTGTGAAGTCCAGGTCCACAGACTGTCCCAGCAGCACCCTGGGCCTGGGGGCTTTGTTGCTGGGGTGTCCTAGAGGGCTTTGGGGGCACAAGGGAGGACTTGAGCTGCCCTGCTGTCCGAGGCCAGCAGGAAGCTGCCCCAGCAAGCCATAGTGAGCAACGGGGCAACTGCAGCACACGGCCCAGGGGGCCAGCCCAGGGCTTCACAGCTGTTGGCCTCAGGAGCGCCACTCACTTCCGTGTCAACTTCCTCCTTTAGGCATTATGGCCACCTGCACAACTGCCAGAAGGAAGGAATGGGAGATCAAGCTGGCTCCCACTCAGGGTGCCTGCTTGGGTGAAGCCCAGATGAATGGCCTGCTCCCTCCGTTCTGGGCCACTCTCAGAGGCCCCCGGGTGAGTAGGAGCAGCCTGAGTGAGCAGCTGTGCCATCACGTCTTTCCTCAGTAGTTACTACCCACTGCAGGGCCAACTCTGAAAGTCCAGAGCGGAAGGCTAACATGGTCTGAATGCCCAGCTGGGCTCCCGCACTCCCATCGAGGCTGGGATGTCACCGTGCTCTGCACAGTCCTCATCAAAACTGCCTGCTGTCCCCACTCCCAGTCCCACACTGTCCAGGGAAAGCCAGCCCAGAACTTGCATTCAGCTCACTGAGACATCCCAGGACAGTGGGATTCCGGTCCTGGCACTCCTCATGAAGACACTGAGGCTGTGCAGGGACCAGCACTGGCCAAGCACCACCATGGGGGCCCACCACATTCTGGAAAGAGGAACCACTGGGAGCCCATGGTCAGTCAGGGTAGGAAGGGTAGAGCCTCAGGGTTCAGATCATCCACAAGGAGTGTGTCCTTCCCCTCCGGAGCTCGCAGCTGGCAGGTAGGCATGTTGGCCTCTGTCCCTGAGGTCCTTCACCCACACCACCCCCAGCCCACCTGCCCTTCCAGCCTCTCCCCACACTGGGTCTTCCATCTGTGATTCGGAAGTTTAGAAATATCCAGCGGGACTACTTCTGGAAAGTGAGCTTCTCAGTCCAAGAGAAGACGTGATGCCCCTCCAATACCAGATCAATTCAGGAAAAATCAGGAAGCCACCTGGATGGGGAGGAAGCGAGCTTGACTCTGTGAGCAATGTTGCTGGGGTAGCACTGAGGACCAAGCACCCTCTGTTCTCTCAGGAGGTTCAGGAGAGGGTGGTGGGCACAGCTGTCACCCAGTCATTTCAGAACAGCACCATGTTGAAGTGCTGGTACTTGGTGCTTCAGAGGATCTGTTCTTTAAGAAAGAACTACAGGCAGGGGCCTGAGCTCCAGATGAGGACCTGGCTGGCCTGTGGTCATCTCAGGAGGATGCTGGTTGTGGATGGGTGCTTCTGTTGGTGGCAGAGAAAAGCAGCCAGGCCTGGCTTCCACCAGCTGGGTTTGGGGATTCAGGGTCATGCACAGGGACCAGAAGGACCTGGCTGGTGGGCACTGGTCTTACCAAATTCCTATAGTCCCTCCTTTTGTTTTGTTGTGGTAAAAAATGCATAACGTGGAACTGGCCATCCCAACCACCGCTAAGTACACAGTTCAGTGGCATTGAGCACGTCCACACCAAGAGGTAGCCCTGGCCACTCCTTCTCCAGAGCTTTGTCCCTGCCCCACTGACTCTGTGCCACTGAAGGCTGCCCATGCCCAGCCCGCAGCCCCACTGCTCTGTCTGAAGCTGACTGCTCCAAGCATCTCTTAGGAATGCAGGCAGACGTGTTTGGAGGGGGACGCACAGTGTCCTCGAACTTCATCCGGGCTGTTGCATGTGCCGAAATTTCCTTCCTTTGAAGGCTGACTGATGTTCCATTGGGAGAGAGAGGGAGTGCGAGAGAGACAAGCCTTGTCGTCCATTTATCTGCTGACAGACAGACACTCAGCTCGCCCCGCCGTTGGCTACTGGGGATGAGTGGCCAGGAAGCTGGGCCACTGAACATCGAATCTCTGCCTTCTATCTTCTTGTGTTTACCCCCAGAAGTGGCACAGCTGGGTCACACGGCAATATGACTGTGTGTTTTGCTAACAGCCACGGTGATGGGCGACCTGTGTCCCAGGCTGGTTCCAATTCCACTTCCCTAATGGCCTGAAAAGCAGAGCAGCTGCTCTTGTGCCTCCTGTGACATTTGTACATCTTCTTTCAAGAAGGTCGGGTCGGCGCTGGGGTGTGGCTCAGTGGCAGAGCACTTGCCTAGCATGTGTGAGGCACTGAGTTCGATTCTCAGCACCACATAAAAATAAATGAATAAAACAAAGACCTATCAACATCTAAAATTTTTTTTTAAAGGTCAAGTTGACCGCTTGTTTTTAAGCTTTTCAGTTTTGGGGAGGGGTTGCTGACTAGTTTTCTTAATGACTCCTTGGGTACCATTTGGAGCCAAAGATGGTGAAGACGATGGGGTCCCTTGGCCTGTTTGTGGGTGCTGTCAGCCAGGGCACAGAGGTACCCAATCTCCGGCTTGAATTAAACTTGAAGAGACCTGCAGGAACAGTTCCCGAGAAGCAGAAAGTGAAGCCAACACACGCTGCCTGCAGCTTTTGCCCCCAACGTGCCTCTCTGAAACAGCGGCCTTTCATGACTAACCACCGGAGACACGGCCTGGGGTGCCTGACACCAACACCTCTCTGCACCGTGAAGTATCATCTGTTGTATGAAATGACTTGTTTTGATCTACACGTGACACACGAGTCTCATTGGGAAGTGTCCTGTCCCAGGCTCACTGAGTTGGCAGCGACAGGCTTCCATTCCCCTGAATGTTAGGAAGGGCTATTTATAGTCAGTTCTACACACAGATATGTGCAGGTTGAAAGCAGGGGGCCAGAACCTGACCCGGTTGTGATTCTTTCCACAGCAGGAGCTGTGGGTGTGGCTCAGTGGTAGGGCACTTGCCTAGCATGCTCAAGGCCCTGGGTTTGATCCCCAGGCCTGCAGAAAAGGGGGGAAAAGGTTTAATTTGAAGTGGGGAGGGAGAAGAAAAAAGATCCCTATACAAGAAATCTCTAAAAGGAAAAAATCAAGCTATTCTAAAAACAAAAACCAACCCTTCTGAGAGAGCTCTGCTGTCCGGCAGGATGGAGTCTGCCTCCTCTGCTCGCCTGGTCCCTGCACACTCCCTGATCACAAGTCCCACCACTGCGCCTTGCATAGAGACACTGGATCCCAGGGGCTCCAGGGCACTCTCTCCTTAAGAGCCTCCCACCCAGAGAGACCTGCGGAACATCTTCCAGCCAAGGCGACCGAGGCACAGAGAAAATAATGGCTCAGGTGAGACGCGAGACTTGGACTCTCACTGGTCTTGGGACTGTCTGAGTCCCACCTACTCCCTGTGCTGCCTCACGGACTAGGGTCCATCAAAGAACAGGTGTCTCCCCAAGGACTGTGGCCTGGGGTGGCCTCCTGAGCTGAGCACGGGTGGGGGTTCTCCTGCTTGCTCCCATTTCTGGCCAACATTTATTTCTGGAGAGCTGCTCTGTCAAGAACATCTGCTCTGGTGTCCACTTGTGTCCGTCATCTTCCCAGAATGGAAGGACTTGCTTGAGAGGATCCTGTGGTGAACAGCTAAACCCCAGAAGCCAGCTGGACACAACGTAAGTCTCCAAACACAGCATTTCTGGGACTCAAAGCTGTGTCAGAGAAGTGGGAGCAGGTCATGGAAACTTCTTTCGCAGGGTTTTGCACCACGGGATAACAAGCACATTCCTGTTTCTCAAAGAAGCCTGGTGGCCAGTGGCCCGGTTCCTGTGTCGGGTTGCATTTCTGCTGTGACAACCTGGGTGTGCATCCTCCTTGAGTCTTCTCCATTGCGCTGGAAGTTCTTCGAGACTGAGACCAAAGAACTCTCTCTGGTGTCTCCTGGGTGGGGAGAATGGTGGCCACACAGGCTCTGGAGGCACTGAGGGCTCCTGGTGGACTGACCAACTGAGAGAAAGCTGTCAGCGACATTCAGAGCTGAGTGGAGTGGGCAGCGTTCACCACAGGTGGGAGCTGAACCCCCAGGGGAGGGGCCTCTGGGCGCTTTCCAGATCTGGGATTCTGGGAGCCTGAGGCCTAGGCCACATTGGTCACCTGAAGGGATCAGATGACTCTGCTTTCTGAAGGAAGCAGAGGATGAGCTACGGCAAAGCTGGTTGTCCCCGTGTAACTGGCTTTGGGTAGAGACTGCGGGGCTGTCTGTTCACCTGCCCAGCTGGAATAAATGCTAGTGCCCTGGAAATTCAGTCCTGCTCCCCCCTGGGTGTGCCTGGGGAATCAGGGCCTTGGGAGGTGATTCCAGCACAAGGGGGAGCCACAGGGGGGACAGAGTGTCTGGGGAGGCATGTGCACCCCGGACCACACTGCCACCCTCCCCTCAGACCCCCAGCCTCCGGAGCATGAGGAGCACATGCGAGGTGGATGGCCACCCAGTCTGGGGCACTGCTCTCAGCACCCTGAGCTCAGACACCCTGCTCCCGGGAGGCGGGCCAGCCAAGCCATGTGAGCCCAGCAGCACACTGACACAGGGACCCGAGCAACCCTGCAGGAGGTGAGCATATGCTCTGGGATGGGGGACGTGGGGAGAGTCGTGGGACACTGCAAAGCAACCCACAGCCTCTTACAGCCATCTGTGAAGGGGCCTGGGCCAGGAGGATGGGGACAGAGGGAGAGGGGCTGACCCACGGCTTTGGACTCTGGAGTGGGAGGTGTCCCCCCAAAGTCCACACGCTCAGTTAACGATATTCAAGGTGGGGTCTTTGGGACGTAATTAGGGTTAGATGAGGTCATTGCGTGGCACCCAGGAAGAAGAAAGACCCCAGCTGGCACACTTGCTCTGTCTTGCTGGGCGATGTCTCTGCCACACCAGGTGCCAGCACCTCGCTCTTGGACTCCCGGTCTCCAGAACCAGGAGCGAGAGCCAAACCACGGTGTTCATAAGTTACCCCGTCTCAGGCATTTTGTTACAGTAACAGAAAACAGCTTTAGACACTGTTTCTATTTGCCTGCTGAATGCTGAAGAGAGCAAAAGTCAACCAAACACTCTTGTGTGTCCTGGAATTCAGAAGGGACACAGGGGTCCTCAGGAACAACATGATACTTCTAGAAGTGGGTCTTCTAAGCAGCTTGCCAAGGCCCACTGAAAAGCGAGCTCGTGAGGTCTTATCTATTTTAGGAAACATGGACTGTCCCACAGAAGCTCATCTGGCCTCCACTTTGTGGCTCAGACCTGCTGGACTCAACAGCTAAAAGACAGGAACTAAAAGAAGCTGGATCTTCAGGAGAGCTGACTTTAAGACTGGTTGCAGAAGAAAATTCATATTCATTTTTACTTGGTTATTTCTTCTACTCCTACGTATTTTAATTCATTTAAATAACTGAAATCAATTAATTTTAAGAGTTAAATGGGCTGAGAATCCCAAGGACCCCTGGCTTGGTCTTTCAGTCCCCACGCTGCTCAGCTCACACCGAGGAGTCAGGAGCTGAGACAGGCTGAATAAATGGCTGGTTTCCTGCTCCTTGGGGTTTTGTCCTGTCCTTTCCATGTTCTTGCCTTTTAAGGGATGAAATGTTTACCACTTGCATTGTCCTGACAACAAATCTTTCCTGGCTGGCTAACTCCTTAAATACAGCGACCCTGCATGCCTGCCTGTCTCCAGACTCTCCAGAGGAGTCAAGGGATACAATGATCTGTATCTGCAATACTGGCCGCTGTCATGCAACCTTGGGGGCACTGCTGCTGTCCAGGCCCCACTGACCCCACTGCTGCTAGCTGAGCACTGCATCCAGGGAGCCCACAGTCCTCCGGGACTCGCCTGCACAAGGACTGGCTCCTAGACTACTTCAGGTGGTGGTCCCTTGGCCTCTGGTCCCCAGCACCTCTTCTGTCTCCCATCACCTCTGCAAACCCCTCTCTGTCCCCACATGGCAGGAAGAGAAGGGACCAAGGATGCTTCCATGGTACCTGACCCTCCCCTTCCCCACTGACCCCCCACTAGGAGCACAGCAGGCACACACCCAGAGACAGCGCCCCCTGCCCACTAGCTGGGTTGAAAAGCCTCCTGAGTCGAAGTCCCTCTGACGGTACCAACACCAGGGAGTCAAACAGTTACCTTGTGCTTTTCATATACAATCATCTTCTGGATCTGTGGGTTTTGAATCTGAGGATTCAATCAACAGTAGATCAAAATATTGGGGAAAACACTACTCTTCTGAACATGGAGATCTTGTTCTTGCCATGATTCCCTAGGCCATGCAGTTCAAGGACCATTTACCCAGCATTCACACCACAGGACATCACATGTCGTCCAGAGATGATGCAGGGCATGCCCAGGACTGTGTAGGGTTTGTGCAAATGCCACTCCACTTTATATAGGGGACTTGGATTTTGGTGTGTGCAGGGTGGTGTCCTGAACTGATCCAGTGGTCACAAGGACGACTGAACTCTACAACAGGACAGTGGCCTTGCACACCCAGGAGACAGCTAGTCAGACCAGACTGTTCAGAGAGCACAGTGCCACTGCTTCCTGAGTGGGGCCTGGTGCTCTCCCCCAGCCGTCAGCCCTGCTGCTGCCAGTCTGCTGGAGAGAACGGTCAAGATGCACGGATTGGAGAGGCTGTCTGGTTTTCAGACAGCCCCGTTGATTTACAGCCCTGTCGTTAGATCAGTGCAGGATTTTGGAGAAAGACCAATTTCATTTGCTTACAAGTCTGATCCTGAGGCTCTGGTGTTTCTGTGGATCCTGGGGATAATTTCCTCTTAATTACCCTGGATTCTATGGCTGCAGGAATGAACCTGTGCCCACCCCTCCACGGCATGGCTCTGAGGGCCCAGGCAGAGGCTGTGGCTGCCTGGTGCTGCACCACACTGAGGCCCAGCGTCTTTGGGTTATTTTAGGCCTTCCTGGTTTTTCTTAAGGAAGAGAGGCCCTGCCTCCTGAAGGAACCCTCTGCACACCTGAATCTCTGCAAACAACATTTATTTGCCCGAGGACTCAGAGTCTCTCAGCAAAGCTGCATAAGGCTTAGAAAAACAAGCTGGCTTGAAGTTTCTATTTTTACCTGGTGTCCTGTTTCCCCGGGGCTGAGACTAGCGGTTTCAAACTCAATTTAGCATTTAAACTAATTTTCAGCCAGGTCTCCCTGGACCAGCAGTTAGGAGAGGCGGAGAGTTCAAAGGAGGAAGCTCTGGCCCCTCGCGGCAGGCAGCGGGTCTTTGAAGACGCTCCCTGGCTCCTCCGGTGCTGGGCCAGGTGGTCGGCAGCCGCCCCACAACCTGCTGCAGCAGTGCCCCCGAGGCACCTGGCCACTGGGGCTTCCAGCACTCGGAGAGAGACACCAAGGGCACCAAGGGTCGAGGCCATCTCCTCCTCCTCATGGCTGTCCTGGGGAGGATCTGAAAACTTCCTGAGGACTCCGTGGCACGCCGCAGGCCAAGAGGTACAGGGAGGGTCAACAGGAGAAGAAGGGCCCTTTCAGATCCCAGAGCCAGGCTGGGCAGCCGCACTGGTCCCAGGGCCCGGCCCTGCTGGCTCTGGAAGCCCAGGCCCTCCTCCTGGCAGCCGCCTCCCTGGCCTCCGCACCCCTCAGAGCCCCAGCTGTGCCTTTTCTGTAATTTTAATTCTGTGTGGTGATGGTGCTGGGAAGCAAGAGGTCACGGCACAAACTGCAAAGGTAGAATCGGGTCTCCCCTCCCCGGGTCCCCTTCTCAGCGCTGCTCGTGGGCGTTCTGGGCCTGACTCCTGTCCTCCTCCTTTATTAGTCTATACAAGGGGTCCTTGCCTCAAGCTGTTCTGTGCCTCCGCTCACTTACTTCGTATGGCCTAGATAACATCTGAGTTCCTCAAGTTCTTTCCACCCTTCATATTTCTGGAATCAGGGAATCAGGCCTGGGGCTCCAGAGCTATTTCTTAAGAATCCAGGCAAATGTTCCCACAGTGGCCTCTGCAGGGCGAAGGAGGAGGAAGCATTCTCCTGCCCAGCTGGCCCCACGCTCTGATGCCCCGCCAACGCCATCCGCACCCCCACACCAGCCACAGTGTACGCAGGGGAGATGGAGGCCAGGCGACACCCCACAGGCTAACCCCACCAGATCTGAGCTTCCCACCATCCTGTAGCAAAGAAAAGTTCCAAGAGGCCAGATAACTATCCGTGCTGCGGGACTGAGACCCAGGACTGGACGGCTCTCAGTGCCCACGTCCACACTCTTGCCAATTTATCCAGATGATGGTTTAAAAACCAAAACCAAACCCAAAAAGCCAACTCTGGGGCGGGGTGGGGTGGGGTGGGGTGGGGCAAAGCTCAACGGTAGACACTTTCCCAGCATGCACTAGGCCCCAGCATCACAACAAAACAAAAACACGCTTCAACTTTGTTTATAAAACTTCTACAAAGATCAGCATCATAGCTGCCACCCCAGCAAAAAGTGTGTGCTGGCACACTAGCTCCCTCAGTGGGGGACACTGACCACAGGGAAGGGCCTCCCAAGCTGGACCAGAGGAGAGGCCAGGAGGATCCACTGGAGCTTCTCGATGTAGCAGTGTGGACCAGACCTGCAGGACCTCCCTGAGGAGCCACCTGTACCTTCAGCAAGTGGAGGGCCCTTGAGGTCCGCAAGAGAGGCAGGATGGTCCCTCCTGCGCCCTTTCAGTTCCACAAAGAACTAAGGGGCCAAAGAGCCCACAGGAGCGCGTGCTGGAGAGAAGACCCACCTGAACCTGGTGAGCAGCTCCGAGGTCAGGTACTGTGACACCGCCTCCTGGGGCAGGTCAGCCTCCTACTCAGATGGGGCCTAACCTCCCCACAAGTCTGGCTGTCTGGGTGCTCCAGGACTCCCCTGAAGAGGGAGCAGGTGTGGAGAGGGCGCTGCTGGTTGAGCAGGCCTTCAACAGGCTTGGGGGAGCCGTGGAAAGGGTGCTGCTGGCTGAGTTTCTGGGTAAGCTAGGGCCTCTGTCATTCCTGACAGTACCCCTCCTGCCACCAGAGACAGAGAGCTGGCGTCCCTGTGCTCAGAGAAACCTTGCTGTAGGCATGAGAGTTCCCTTTCCCTACCACAGCCACTCTCCGAGATGCCAGGAAAGGCTCTGTGTGGCTAGGTGCTCAGCGGTGACTCTGGATATCACCATCAACTGCAAAATCCTGGAATGTACTGGAAGCCCCCAAGCTTATGGGTTTCCCAAGAGGCCCACCAACGTCTGGCCCAGAGCCACCTTTGTCCAGGTGCAGATCCTCCTGTCCAGGCATGAAGGGGCAGGGCTCTGGCTCCCTCCCTCGCTGCCATGTAAGTGGACCCTTGGAAGCCCACCACCTGCTGCAAGGAGCCCTCCCTCACCTGCACCTCTTCAGCACCTTCAAAACTTAAGGTCAGAACAAGCAGACCTGGCTCCTGATCTGTGTCAGGACAAGCCCCAGTGGCACTGTGAGTCCTGCTGGTGGGCTACCACACCCAGGGAGGGCAGGGAGCACTGGGTCTGAGGGCTGGCCCCTCTGCAGGACTAACTCTCAGGGCACGTCCCTGAGCAGCACCCAGAGGAAACGGTTTCTACCACACAGCTTCAGTAGCAGATTTCCACAACTGGAAGAAAGTCTGCTTTCCTTACACGAGAGATCATGATAACAGACTGAAAGAGCGAAGGGCAATGGCAGGCACTCCCTGGGCACAGGAGGTCCTCCGTGATACCTGGCTGGCTCCGAGGGAGCTCAGGGACCTCTGGGAAAAATGGCAGAAACAAATGAATAAACCATCCAATGAAAGTCAACCGGGCCCTGCCGTGAGGGCAGCCACTGCTCCAGAGTGCTCCAGTGAAGCATCAGGGGACAGCAAGGGGACGCTCCACCCGCTCTTCCCACTGAGCAGCAGGCACCCCTGCTGGCCATGGACATGGGCAGCTGTATGCTGACCACCATCTGAGCCTGTGAATCCCACACAATTACTGCAGAATCACTGGAGAAGAGAGAGCCAGGGTCCTTCTTCCCTCCCCTCCCTGCTAGGTCCTCCCTTCCGGTCACACTGACTTCCCATTTCACATGGTGAGACGAAGGGGTCTGGGGGAAGGAGGTTCAGTTCTAGTCCAGAAACTCACCACTGGGAGATCACCAGTACTGACATCTGGTCCCTGGCTGCCCACTGTGCCCAACAGGGTCCTGATGGCATCCACCTCCTAAGGCTGCTGTGCACACCCAAAGCAATAACATGGACAGGTCTCTGTGACATCTAACATGCCATCCCCTCTGGCCGTCCCACCTTGGTCTGCCCCTCCCCTGAGAACAGGCCCTCCCTGCCTCTGCCCCTTTGCACCTGTGACAGGCCCTTACAGAGGGCCACCTGCCTGATGTGGCCCGCTGGGTACTACCTTGGCGTTCTGCAGGGGTGGCTGGTAACTGGATGGCCGATAGAACACCCGCTGGGCAGCATCCGTGTGGATGTCCCCCAGGAAGAGCTCCTGCACCAGGTGGTCCAGGTTGTGGAGCAGGTACTGCTTCTCCACGCGGATCAGCTGCAGCTCGTGCATGGCGAAGTTCACTGCCCTGGTGCACTCGCAGCCACTCTCCTCCCGCCACAGGTCATAGGCCACGTCCTGCGCCCAGGGACCCCCAGCCACCAGGAAGCCTGGGCACGTGCGGTTCACCAGCTGGCTGAGCTGCTCGGCCACCGCCTCCGTGTGGCAGATGACCTGGATGCTGTGCAGCTGGTAGTCAGCCTCCGTGCCTCCACGGATGATCCAGGAGGCTTGGCGCAGGCGGATCTTGCCTCGGATGACGAGGGTGTAGGTGGGATTTGTGCACCGGTTGCTGCCATAATAAAACTGGTAAGCCTTGAAGGTGTTGTTGTGGTAGAACCTGTAGGACCTGGTGATGAACTCTGGCCCCGACCTCACTTCGCAGCTGGAGGAGACAAGGGGAAGGAAAGACCTCGGTGAGCCCAGGGGCACGAAGAGTCATGGCAGCAGTGCACAAAGAATGCTTCCTACAGGGACCAGTTTACAGGTTCCTATCCTCTGAATCCTCACACCAACCCAGGAGTTACACACGATTATCACCCCCATTTTGTAGCTGGGGAAACGGAGGCACAGGGGAGGATGCACACAGGCACGGTCACAGAGCCAGCCACTGCCAGAGCCTGCACCATCTGGGCAGCTGGACTCCAGAGACTGCTCCCAGCACCGCACAGTCTGCGTTCACTGGAAACAGGCCCAGGAGAGGCCAGGCTCCAGAGTCTTGGCTGTGAGCCTCATTTACAGGGACATTTCCTTCTGGGTAAGGAAGAAGAGCATAGAGCGAGCCCATCAAAGAACTCCCTCCTCTGGATCAAAAGTGGGTGACTTCGTGAACACTCTTATAGGGACCACGGGCAGAGGCAAGACGCACACTGTCTTGAAATGGAACTAGTCCCCAGTGGCAGACAGTCATCCTCCCACCCACTCAAAAGGAATTTTCCCTCTAGCAGGAGAACAAAATGGGTGATTCAGTGGACGCTAAGCCAATACAACACCAGAAACAAGGGTCCCTTTGGTTTGTGTGGGCGAAAAGGAGGAAATGCCCTTTGCTGGGGCATTAGATAAAGGCAAGGGTCCTACCCAGGACACTCAGATGGGTCTCCAGAGCAAAGATGGCGGGCAGCTTCAGCTCTAGGGCCTGTGGAAGGGCTCCAGCTGTCACCCATTCACACACATGCAGCACGGCCTGGGGCAGCAGAGGTGTTCAGAGCTTGGATGTGCCATGTCTCCTGAAGACTGGTGTGCTGAGGCTGGTCCCTAAAGCAGCAGTGCTCAGGGGTTTTTGGTGATTTTCTCATGAGGGCTTGGACCCCAGTGGTGGATTAATCCATCTGATGGGTTAATCATTCAAATGAACTGTCTCGGGAGGTGGTGGAGACTGCAGGAGGAGGGACCTGCTTGGAGGGAGTGGATCACTGGGGTGTGCCCTGGGAGTGTAAGTTCTGGTCCCTGAGTCCTTTCTGTCTCTGCTTCCCAGTGGCCTGAGTGGAACAGTGCTCTTCTACCAGGCCCTTCCACCATGATGTTCTGCCTCACCATGGGCCCAAAGCAATGGAGCCAGCTGACCACAGACTGAAACTTCTGAAACCATGAGCCAAAATGAATGTTTCCTCCTTAGAGCTTTTTCTCAAGTTCTGCCACAGTAACAAAAAGCTGACTAATGGAGGGTTCCCTAAATCATTGGCCACAAGCTTCTATGAGATCAGGATTCTCAGCTCATCAGGGAGCCCTGCTCCCACTGAGGACCTGAGCAGAGGTTCTAGGCTGAGCTAATGGAGTATGGCTACTGCAAGCACCTGGGCTGACGTCCCAAACTCAAGTGTCCTCAAAACAGCTAACCTGCTAGTCCTTCAGTTCAGACCTGTGAGAGAAAGCCACCTTGAGGGGACCTCTGGTGAGGTCCACTTGTCAACTGATGTCAGATGACACCCTATGGATGTGAAATACAGCAGTCCTCAGGCAGCAGTCACTGGGGCCACAGGGCGGAGGGGACACTCCAGCTTTCTCCTTTCCAAGGAGGGAGGAGTCTGTGTGAGCAGCGCCCAGGCCAGTGGAGGCCTCTCGATCTCTTGAAGGTTTGCTCCGTCAGCACTGACGTGGTTCCACCTCCCACATACTGCATCTCAGGCCCAGCCATTTCCCCACTGCCTGTCACTCGGCTTTCCTGAGCCTTGACCCTGTCCACCCAGAAATGGGCAAGTCTTTAAATGCCATTCCAAGATCACTTCTGCTCCTGTGCACTTGCCACACAGCAGCCCCAGGGCCCTGTAGTAAAGCCGAAGCTGAGGTCTTCCGGGTTCTCTTGGGTGAGAGTCCCGCAAGCTGGGCGGGGTGGAGCGCTCCTGTCACTCCAGGCAGAGGTCAGCTGGAGCCCAGAAGTCAGAGCCAGCCTGTAAGGGAGTGAGACCCCATCTCAAACACACCAAGGCACGAAAGGAGACCTGGTGTGCAAGGTGCCCTTGGGGCCAGCTCTGCCCTCCTCCTGGGTGCTCTCCTGGTTCGCTCCACCTGGCCGGCCTCAGGGCCGGGATGCTGGATTCTCTGCCCCACCAGGCTCCAGTCTGGGCTTTGCTAGTTCCTCCAGATGAAAAGCTCCTCCTGCAGCCTTCTCACACAGTGTCACCTCTCTGCTAAACTCTCTGGCCCTCCCTGACCCTGAAGTCCCAGCCCTGGTATCCTCCTTTCCCATGGCAGTACTCTGGCCCCTCCCCTGCAGGTCTTCCCTGTACAGGGATATATTTGTAAAATTCCTGAAGATTGGGCCACGTCTGTTAGCTCACATCTTTATACACAAAATAGAAAATAGTGCTTGGTACACCATAGCTACCTAATAAATCACCATTTTAAAGTTATGATCTTGTATTAAGAATCTCTTGCAAATAATTTATAATGTCATTACTTTAAGAGACCCAATTTTTAGAAAAAAAAAATTCATTCTTCACCATCTTAGAACATTTCTTTTCCCTCTTCTCCAGTGTGCATTTGATCCTCCCCATGGTACCTGGAGGCTGCTTATCCGACCCCAGAAGCAGGCACAGGGAGAAGCGATCGTATCCCAGGGTCTGTCCAGTTAATGCTCACCAATTTAGGGGGTAGAAAAAACACCACAGAGTTGCCTCTAGACTGTTTTAAAAGCTCAAATGGAAGATAAGATGGAGCTCCAACTGGGATAAATCTCAGCCTCCTGGTGTGGAAGAGAACCCAAGAACCTGCCTGGCTCCTGCAGGCAGCTCTTACCTTACCTGGAGCCCTGAAGCCATGTATTAAGTTACTGGAATATGCTAGAACATTGGGGCGCAGAAGTACGCAAGTCATGTTTCAGGGTTGGTGAGACACAGACGCTTAATTTCACTTGCTAATGGTTTCTTTTAATACACAAGTGGCCCCACAGAGCCCAGTAAACAAGGGTCTATTCACTCAGGGCTGTGGCTAACCTCTGCTTCAGCAGAGGGCTCCCAGCACTTAGCACTACTTCTCACCAACCCTCACTTCAGAGAGTGGCCTGGTTCTTCACAAGGACGTGGACAATCCTGTGGGCCATACAAAGTCTGCGCATCAGGGTCTTCTGGGGCCTGGTCCCTCCCAGGCCCCCTGCAACCCTGTGCTCTCACCCTGTGGAGACCCAGTGGCCCTCGATGGTTGGCGGCATCTGCACGGTGATCCGCGCCCCATTGTGGAGGTGCTTGAGCATGTGGTGGCACTGCGACTCCTTGAAAGCCCTCCAGGCACTCTTCTCTAAGGACCGAGGGTGGGATCTGCTGTCTGGATGAAGGAGGGCGGAACCCTCTCCCAGCCCTGAAAAAAGAAAGTGGCAGGTCAGGGGCAAGGACCTGGAGCAGTTGTGGTCGCCTGGATGGCCTCTTCTGCTCTGCGGGGCTGGCGTGGCTTCCTCTACCCAGGGGCCACTGTGTGGCTCATACAGACTCACACAGCGTGTCCCTGGGAGCTGCTTCCCAGGTGGCAAAACTGAGGTCCAGGAGACCAGGGCATGGCTTGCTTGAGGCTACCCGGCCAGGTACAGGCAAAACAGGAGATCAGGTCCATGCATCTCTGAACAGCAGAGGTGGGGCACTGGGAGGACCTGTGAGGTACAGGATGGGAGTGGACCTGGCTTGGAAGACAGCATGGACACCTCCCAGGGCCACACCAGGAGGAGACAGGGTGAAGGGAGAGGTGAGAGGGGTCACAGGGAAGGGCGGACACCTACCAGGCCACTGTAGGTGAAAAGGGGAGAAAGCGAGGGCCCCAGCTGGGGGAAACGCAGCCTGGGGGAGGGCTCAGGACAGCTCCCAGCTCCCTGCAAGGATCTGTCCCTGGGGCGTGGTGCCTGTCTGCTAACACTGGCACATGCATGTTCTGGCCTGCCCCTCCTCTGGATGGAAGTCCTTGCTATGGCCTGGGTATGGTGTGTCCCCAAGGGTTCACAAGTTGGACGCATGGACTCTAGCCTGGAGATGCTGAGAAGTGGTGGTGGCTTTCAGAGACCAGGCCCAGGAGGGATATTTGGGACCCTGGGTGCCGCCCTGGAGGAGGTAACTGCAGTGCTGTGGACCCTGGGAGTGGCCCTGGAGGAGATGACTGCAGTGCTGTGGACCCTGGGTGCTGCTGTGGAGGAGGCGACTGCAGTGCTGTGGGACCCTGGGTGCTGCTGTGGAGGAGGCGACTGCAGTGCTGTGGACCCTGGGAGTGGCCCTGGAGGAGATGACTGCAATGCTGTGGACCCTGGGTGCCACCCTGGAGGTGGTGACTGCAGTGCTGTGGACCCTGGGTGCCGCCCTGGAGGAGGTGACTGCAGTGCTGTGGGACCCTGGGAGTGGCCCTGGAGGAGATGACTGCAATGCTGTGGACCCTGGGTGCCGCCCTGGAGGAGGTGACTGCAGTGCTGTGGACCCTGGGTGCTGCCCTGGAGGAGATGATGCAATGCTGTGGACCCTGGATGCCGCCCTGGAGGAGGTGACTGCAGTGCTGTGGACCCTGGGTGCCTCCCTG
>JAJEJO010048744.1:442228-507795 GCA_020662805.1 Glaucomys volans | reverse complement strand
GGGCCTCGGAGGCCGGGCCGGGGGCGGGGCCAGGAGTGCTAGCCACGCCCCCGACCTCCGCCTATTGCGGCTCCTCCAGCCCTCCTTCCTCCTCCCACTCCTCTCCCCGCTTCTTCCCCTCCTCCTCTCCTCCACAAGGGCCCTCTGGACCTTCTGGCTGAACGCGCCAGTCTTTCCTCCTTTTTCTCCTCCCCGTCCTCCTCTCCCTCCTCTTCCTCATCCTTCTCCGGCCCCTACCTTCGTCCTCCCCCATTTTACCCCCGTTGTATCTTCCCCCTCTCCCTCCACCTCCTCCTCTTCCCCATCCTTTCCTTCCTGCCGGGCTGCCCACTCCATTCCAGCTTCCCCCCCACACACAAGGGGCTCACAGTCTTTGGGACTGCATCCCGTCTGCAAGGAAGAAAATGTGCCCTTTACTCTCCGGGCCCCACCGCATGAGCATGGATTCACAGTTGGAAATTGTCTCCAAACGGGTGGCAAGGGCCCGCCAGGCTGCAGGTTTGCAGTGGGAGCGGGCAAAGTGGGCCTGCTAGGGCTGGGTGGTGTGTGTGCTCTTGCACACGCACATGCCAAAGAGATTAGAGTTGAGGTCTGCGAAACTGCTCTGCAGCGCTGTGCAGTCTTCCCTGCAAGCCCCTGTAGTGACGAGTGCTGGGCTCCTCTGGGGAACTCTGCCACTTCCTGACCTGGGGAGCAAGGTGCAGGAGGCAGAGGACTTGTTGAAACACGGAGGAAATCTCAGAGAAACTCTCCCTTAGTCCCCTTCCCTGAGTCCTCCTCCAGCACAAATCTAATAACCACAACCAGGATGATTCTATTTGTGTCCTGTGGTCAGGGAGAAGGGTGTTTTTACTTTGGCCTTTTACACTACGAGGGAGAAACAGCTTCCTCCATAGTCCCGAATTCCCTGGAGGGCTAGTTAAAAGCCACCTGGTTTACCTGGGAGCTCCTTCTGCAGAGGAGGCCTTCATATCTCCCAGGCCGGGTTCATGGGCTCCTAAGCTAATGTCAGGCCAACTCTTGGGATAAAGAGCTGGCTTGAGAAGGGTGTGGAGAGCATTGCTTGACTCAGCCCTGCTAGGGTTTTTCCTAAATAAAACACTTTACACGAATGCCTGACTTCCCAAGAGGGTTTTCTGCCCCTTTGAACAAAGCAATAATTCAACTCCTTAGGCATTAGACTTTCAAAACTAGTTGAATCTTGACTTCATTATGATAGTAAAATAGAAGAGATGCGTTTGACAGTTTTCACTTTTCCATTGCCCCCACCCTTCCTTACGAGTCACGGGTGTTTTGGTGTGATGCTGCTGAAGCCGTTTGATGGGTTTTCATTTTTATTACCGTCATTATCATCTTTGCATCATTAATATGGGGAATCATAACACGCATCAGCTGCTAGCTCACAAGGACATCCTGAGAGTCAACGGCGCCTCTGTTTGCCAGTCGTGAAGATCAGAGTCCCTGTGTGGGCAAAAGAAGATCCTGGAAATGATGCCTTCGAGCACGAGTATTTCCCATCAGTCTTGCTCTGCTCCTCTTTCTGAACCTTTCTTTCTGAGCAGTGCTCATCCCAGTTGCCTGGCTTGGGTAATCCACAGTGATTTGTCGGACTTGAATGTCTCCCAAAAGGCAATCAGATTTTCATTTTAAATGAAGGACTTGATTTCTTTGCAAATGTTGGGCAGTTGGAAATGATATAAGCACTAATTGCCTGCTTAGGCAAAACATGGGCCTGGTCACCAGGAACACACACCAGCCAGTACCAAAAGCAGAGCACACCAGGACACTGGGCCACATTGCAGTTTTGCAGCCCTTTCTCTCACGGAGTGCCTTTCAGACTCAGGGAATATTTGAAACAAGCAAACAACAGAAGCGGCTTGAGTGGCAGGTGTTTTCTATAAGCAGCTTTGTTGATAGTACTTGAAAAATATCAAGGCCATTCATTACACATTAGCAGGACAATTAGTTAATACATTCACTTCAGTAATTATTTGATTTTGTTATATAAAGAAGAAAGACTACAGCCAAAGGCCAGCTGTAATTTGGCATCTTCTTGACATTCAAGTTGCTTCAATGTCTTGTTTTTCCAACTGGTTCTACTGGTGTGGTGCAAACAACCAGAATGAGGCCGGTAGTGTGGGATCATCTGCTGGTATATTTCCCCGTCAGGGCATCATAGGTTCAGATACTGGACCCTGAACGTGACCAGTTCAGAAGTGTCCCCGTGGACTCCTGCCTGTTGAGAAGGTCTAGAGTTGTCTTTCCAGTAGGGCGCACTCTCTGCATGGCTTCTGTTTGCTTTCTTTTCAGATGGAATCTAAGTTGCCTGGGCTGGTCTTGAACTCCTGGGTTCAAGAGATCCTCCTGCCTCAGCCTCCCCAGGAGCTGGGACTACAGGCTGCACCACTGTACCTGGCTACTGAATGTACCCACTGTATGAATGTACCCACTTTTGAAGAAGAATAATGAAAAAATATGGATTTGTTTGAGAGTGGTTAATTGTGGATGTAGACTCAGAGTGATAGGATGGGGAAGACTTTGCTGGGAAGTGATAAAGCTGTTTTTAAATCAGTTCAGAACGTGGAGCCACAAGCACAAGGAATTCCCAGGGGAGGTGTGAAGATACCAGCCTGGAGCAGGAGCCTGGGTGCCCCATCCAGGCGGTAATGGGAGAACCCCTGGTGGGCTGCTGGACAGGGTCCCTTTAGAGCACCCAGGTGTGTTAGCATATTCAGAGGACCTCTATGCAGCTGGTGTGTTATGGAGGGGAAAAGGCATCAAGGAGGAACTCTCATGATCTGCCCAATCTGGGCATACTTACCCTAATGGCCTTTTCCTTGGGGCTCCATTACCCGCTCCTCACCCAGGGCTTGACTCTGTCAGGCCTGATTCCTCCCCATAGGAACTGTGACCAGGAGCCAGTGTCAGAGGATCTGCTTTGCAGGGAATGGTGCTGGATCTATCTGTTCAGCTTGGTTTCCACAGCAGGGTGTCACCATTTTTAGGGAGCTTGGAGCGGTGGAGCAGGTGTGAGCTCACTGTCATTGTTGACCTGGGAGGTGCAGGGACCCAAGTCCCATAAACACTGTGCCACCACTTGGTTTTCTAACACAGGCCTTGCAGAAGTTGACATCATGCAACCATCTGGAATTTCAGAGATGCTAGGCTTTTCTTGAAAAAAATGATATGTTTAAGAAGCGTCAGAGTAATTAAAACACGAACACCAAAAGGATGAATATGTGAAAGCATTCTGCAGCTTCTCATCCTCAGGCTGGAAATGTCAGCAGGAATAGAACTTTTCTCAAAACACACTGGACGTGGGTGCCCGGCCTGTGACAGGTTAAATCCCTGCAGGCTGGAAGTCCTGAAGGCCGGGACTGTTACCTGGTGGCTCTGCTCCACAGCACACCTGAGCCAGGCCTCCAGCTTTGCCTGCAGCGGGACTGCAGTCAATGGTAAAGACAAAAAAATTCAAAAATCCTACCCAGCTTCCTCAGAAGCAGAGACAATAGACTCACTCCAAGGAAGCCTTAGGAAGGGTCACACCTAAGTTGTGTTTTTTAAACACACTAACTACAACAGACTCCACACTGAAGATGAAACAGATGCATCTGAACAGCACAATCTTCAGAGCCTAAGACATTAAGTGCCACATGTCCTACTCCTTCTCAGTTTCCCTGCCTGCGGAAGAGCACCAACGGGGTGCTGCCGAGCCTGCCTTCCTTCCTTCATCTCTGACCATCCATGGGGACCGAGCAGCTGTGAATACCAGACACACCCTGCAGCCCCACAGGAGTGCAGACAGGTGCCTGGGAGTGACTGCTTGCCATCCCACGCCTACGCCATGATTGCCTGGGAGGAAGACCAGGAGACACAGGCTGAGGATGCAGCCCAGGAGAAGAGACCAGCACCAGCAGTTGATCCGAGACTCCTAGGGTGCTCTTTCTGGGAGGCTGGTCACCCTGTGTAGTGGCTTGGCTGTTCAGCTGGAGTTTTTGACTCTTGGAGGACCGAAAGGAAGTTGGCAGTTGCTTCTGTTTTCTCCCAAAGAGCCTTCTCAGGTCCTTCCACAAAGGGCGCCTCTCAGGGAGGATAAGGTCAGACCATCCAGGACGAGTCTTTCCAAGCCAGCACCCACCTCAGCCCCAGTGGCCCACGGCTCCAGGGAGAAGCACAAGAACTTGCATTTGAGGTCAGCCTGCCAGAGTTTGCATGGCACAGGCCGCAATGCTCAGACCTGGTTGGGGCTGGGGATGCAGCTCAGGGGTAGAGTGCTCCCCCAGCACATGCAAGCCCTGGATTCATCCCCAGCACCACAGCACTATGAAAAATGACAATGTACCTGACACAATCACGACGTGATTGCTCAGGAGCCAGATGGCTAGGCACAAGCCTCTTGGCTGTGTGACCTTGGGCAAGTGACTTGCCCTGGCTGGACCCCAGTCGTTCCTGTTTTATCAGATGTGAGGGTTTAGTTCAGCACTGCACAGCGTACCCTAAAAGAGTAACTCACCAACAAGAACAAGTTTAGATTGGACCATGCATTCTCAACAGTGGAAAAACTGCTCCCCCAGGGGTGGAAAGCTTGTCTGTCAAGGGGTGTGTGTGAAAAAACTTAGATGTGACCGTGATTTGTGGCCCCCAGAGGAACACAGTACTGAACCAGATGTAAAGTGAATCCGCAGTACCCACAATCCAATGGGAGGGAGGTAATGAGGAAAAAAGTGTTTTAAAAGGCTCCTTGGGGGGCAATCATGAAAACCTTTGAAAAGCCCTACGTAAGACAAGGAAGCAGTAGATCAGTCCTGACCATGATGAGTCACACGTCAGACTTCACAATAACTTCATCCCTTTAATTCACTGAATGTTGTGACAAAATGAAACTGAGGTCCACCTCAGTTGGCCACCTAGAGTGGCAACCTGTCATCTGAATACATCATTGTGAGTCACACATAGCACTGAGCTCGTTATTCGCTTGCTTTTTTTTTCGGTACTGGGGATTGAACCCAGGGGCACTCCACCACTGAGCCACATCCCCAGCCCTATTTTGTATTTTATTTAGAGACAGGGTCTCACTGAGTTGCTTAGGGGCTTGCTAAGTTGCTGAGGCTGGCTTTGAACTCGCAACCCTCCTGCCTCAGCCTCCCAAGTGCTGGGATTACAGTCGTGTGCCACTGCACCCAGCTGCTTGCTTTTAATAGTCTTTGAGGATTATTTTACTGGCTACCGTGGGTACACTGACGGTTCGGTATGAATTTGACATAACCTAGTATCCATTATTCTGCCTTTGCATTATTTAAATTTTATCAACCTGTGCTTGGCCTGAGGGGGATGCAGTTGTACTCCAACGGTGATACAGGTGATGTATTTTCTTTGTATTCCTTTTTTAATTGTTTATTTATTTTATTGGTTCTTTTTAGTTTATATAACATTAGGACTCATTTTGACATGATTATAGAAGCATGGAATGTAATTTCCTCTTATTCAGTCCCTAGTACTTTCCTCCCCTCCTTCCTCCCCCATTCCCCTCCCTCTACTCTACAGATCTTTCTGCTATTTACTTATGTAATTTTTAAAATGAGTGTCCTGGAGGGGGACATGGTGCTGGGACTCATGGGGTCTGTTCACACATGTACGCAGGCCAGGTCAGAGTCATGTGCTGCCTCCTTACCCACCCTCCTCCTCCCTGTGACCCCTTCCTCTGCTCCACCCAGCTCTCTTTTTCCCACCCCCTTTTCTCTCCTCTCCTCTCCTCTCCTCTCCTCTCCTCTCCTCTCCTCTCCTCTCCTCTCCTCTCCTCTTCTCTCTCTCTCTCTCTCTCTCTCTCTCTCTCTCTCTTTCTTCTTTCTTCCCCCGCCCCCCAGATTTTGGACTAGCTTCTGCATGTCAGAGGAAGCACTTGACCTCTGACCCTGTGGCGCTGACCTGTTTCTGTTGGCTGTTGGTCTGATTCATAGCTAACACTTTCCAAGCTGTTCGTATCATGGACAATTAAGAGCACTTTATCTGTCTTTCATATGGCACCATAGACGTGCCACATGCAATTGTAATTTCATATCACTTTCGACATACACCAAACACATGAGGAAAGATTTATTTCAAAAGAAGCCTGGAGGCTTACTTCTGTTAGGGTGGCGATTTTCATGTGGTATGAATAGGTCGGTCCATGACCCCTTCCTGACATGGACTTAGATTCTCAGATGAGGACACCGTTACTGACCACACAGCAACAACCCTTCCAGAGGGGATAACATGCAGTCTTCTGTTGTTTTGACCACCTGAAGGCCAAAGTCAAAGCCAGAGAACTCTGATTGAAATTGCAAGGCCAGGATCCTAAGGGGAAGACTCCTCGGTATCTTTCGCAACAATCTCCCAATTTCCTGTCTTGTTGCGTGCTCAGTCCTGTCTGTGTTGTTTATTTTTGATTTAGATCGTGCAGTTATTGCTAGTCTCTCTTGTAAGTGGGAAACTAAGACTAAAGAGATTGAGTGGTTTGCCCCAAATTCACAACTTCATAGCGGTGGAATTTTTATTCATAGAAGTGGTTCCCTGACTTGTGCTACTTTCAGTTCTAAATCTGCAGCAAAAACCAAATCAGTCTTGTACTTCTCTGCGGCAGAATGATGATTTAGATGTGTTTTGAGACATCTGAGCTAATGGGAGAATTCCTGTAGGCCCTTGGGATGCGTCCTGCAGCTGGGATCTTGATGCCTGCTCCTAAGGTTGGTGTTCTGTGTGTAAAATATTCGACCATTGTGGTTTTAGGACAGCTGATTGCAATCTATAAAGCCGCCACTGATGCTGGGGCTCTCTGGATCTGAGTGTTTCAGTGCCGGGCTTGACTAGCCCTACACACTGTGTGACTGTGCTTCTGGTCGTGTGTGTGGAGCAAGTGAACCACTCGGAAGTGTCTGTGGGCAGTCATGCTGCATCGCTCTGAAGCCTAGGTCTCTGAAGCCAAGATGGACACCAAGTGCCACACCATGGTGACTCTTCATCTGCACATTAATGTGACACTTATGATTCCCTAGAGACGTCCAAATACATGATATCTTGATCTTCCTGCAGTTTGGAGAAGGCCAGAAGACAGCAGGGCTGTTCCAAGGTGGAGAGGAAACCCTGAGAGGCTGGCCAGGCCTCCGGGGCTCTGACCGTGCACTGCACTCTGCAGCTGCCCCTCAGACCCCAGGTTGGAACCTGCTATTTCTCCACAGAACCTGGTGACTTTGCTGCTCTGTGCTTATAGAGAGAGCAGGAGGGAACTTCTATAAAGGACCCATAGTGAAAAGGTGCCTGGGTCATGGACCCTGGAGGAGTCCCTGCAGACACTCGAGTCGGCCCTACAGACCCAGGTGAGTCTTACGTGGCTGGCAGTTTGCTCCCCCGATTTTCCTCTGCGTCTTTCACAGGTGCAGTGGCACGAGCCTCCATCAGCAGCTGCTGACAGACCCTCGGGGGAGGAGGTGGGGCGAGAGGCCCATGGAGTCAAATGAAAGGCAACAAAGGACTGGAAAATAGGGAGAGGGGAACAGGGTCAGGGCCACAGCCGTGCTTCTGGGACAGCACACTCTGGCATCCAGGGCCAGCGTGGGCCAGCTGGCTGACCTCACTTCAGTGGCAATGGCCACTCACTGTGAAGACCACTCATCCCACTGGTGAGGATGGCTGCTGGAGCATGGTCTCAGGGGATGGAGTGTCTGCAGATGCCCGGACAGGGCAGGGCTCAAACCACAGAACTGTGCCTCAGGTTCTTCCTCGTGGAATTCCAGAAGGGTCAAGCAACTCCAAGACATCTGCCGAGGAGGACACAAGGAACGCAAAAGAGACACTCCTCAATGCACCGAGGCAGCATCTCCTTGTGGTGGGTGTCAGGAGCCGGGTCCAGCCAGAGGGTTTACAGGCCTCTGTCAGAGCCCCCGGGATCACCCCATGGGGCGGCCAGGACTCCAGGCCTCCCATCTTGTCAGGGGCACCTTCCACCTCCACTTATGCTTCTTGCTTTCTCTTCTGTACTGATTAAACACTTGGAGATCGGGACCTGGGAAACCCTGTTTATTAAGTTAATCCCATCCTGATTTCCTCTTCGGTATGTCTGGGTGGTCTTCCGGCTCTTCATCCTCAGCTTCAACCAACACCAGTTGAAGATCCTGGGGAGAAGTCGCACCTGAACTGAACACGGCAGATGTTTTCTTGTCCTTATTCCATGACGTGGCACTGTAATAACTGCAGTGTTCCCGCTGCCTTCGGCATTATAAGCTGTCTAGAGGTGACTGAGGTCCACAGGAGGATTGCATGGGTTCTTTGCAGGTACTGTGCCATCACACATGTGGGATGTGAGCATGTGAGGACTATGGGTCTGTGGGGGTCCCTGGTTACTGAAGGTGACAATACCTCATGTCCCTGCTTCTTTCCTTTACTGCCTTTGGTGCGTCTGGACATGTGTGAGGCTCCTGTCCTGATGTCCAGTATTTTCTACTTCACCATGAGCTCCTGGTCTGGAATCATGGCATAAATTTTTAACAGTGTAACTGAGGGATTCAACCTTACCTCTGGCACTGGCGATTTGGGGTCTCATTGTAGTTGTTTCCCTGATGATGCATGTGGGAGGTCATTGTCCTTCTGGGAGGGCAAGCCCTGGAGCGAGCAGCTCTGGCAGAACTCATTCAGGCTGCAGAGTGGTCCCAGATGGTGTGGGGAAAGATGACCTTCCATGCACATTCTGCTGTGCCTCCAAAGGCCTCACCCTCCTTGCAGAAGGCCGTACAGAGGGATTCCCTTGCCATCACACAGTTGGATGTGCTGAGTGTCTAAGATTTGATGGCTCTCCAAGGATATGGATGGGCGATGGGCAGGATAGGTAGGTGGTGAGGGGGCAACTGTTGCTTTTGAGTGGTAGAAGGGAGGCTAAGCATTTCTAACCCAGGCCAAACTTCTCACACTGTCACCATTTCCACAGGAGCTCATGACCTCTGACACCTTTAGAGGTGGGACATTTGGAGAGGGCTGACCTAGTGCATCATGCTGAATCCAATAGCTCACAGTTAAGCTCTTGGCCCAACCACCTGCAAAAACTTTGCACAGAAGACCCTTACCCTCCCCTCCTGGACACTTGTGCACCACTCTGCATGGAGAGGAGCCCTGGTGTGGACCCCAGCATTGGTGCAGGTCTGAGCCCATGAGCGTAGAAGATGTGGGAGTGGAGGAGCCATAAAGCACTAACCAGTAGCTCTAGTTACATCGTAGGCAGGGTGCATGTCAACATGTCCACACACCTATGTGTCCAGTCCCAACACTCTCAACGCCCCCCTTGAATGTGAAGTGACAGCAGGCACACACTCCACTCCAGCCATCACCAGCTGGTGTAATGCCAGGAGCTCAGTTAGCGCCACAGCAGGCCTGGGACCTGAGAATCTGCATGAGCCGTAATTAAAATTATGGCGCAGCAAACTATCTGAACACAAACATTAGCTCCCACCAACCGGCCAAAGAACAGGATGATCAAAGAAAAGGGCCTGGGCAAGCACCATCATGGAGTGCTCTCAGATGGAAGCCGGCAGACAGAGAGCCCAGTAGCAAAGGAAGGAGTGTGCTCAGACCACCTTGCTTTGTTCAAAAAATATTTATCAAAAACTGAGTCTTCCTTCTCCTCTCACATACATTTTTGAGAATTAGACTCTATGATGATAAGACTAGTTAAATATGTGTGGGAGTCACTATGGACAGATGCAGTCCTCATTTGAAGACTGTTGGTTTTCTAGAATTTTCTGGGAGAATCTAGTCACTTCTATCTACAACCTTTCTAAATAGAAATGATAGGGTAGGAAGAGTCATATGGTGCACATGAGAATGTGCTTTCACTTTTCAACAAGGAAATCAGCCTGCCTGGGATTGGGAGTGCATGCAGCCTTGGGGATGAAGGTTCCAGACTCTCACAGTTACTGTGGGAGAACCCGTGTGCCACTCAAAGGTCTGAATGAGATGACAGCCACTCCTTGGACTTGGTGGTAGATTAGGGGCTTTGATTTTGTTAAGCACCGAGCACAGTGAGGGGCCCCAAGAATGATGAGGCACTGGAGCCAGCCTGCGGGGGTGGCCTGGGCCCGATTCCTCCTTTCTGGCCCCCCTGTATGACCATTGCTTAGAACATAGCAAGAACCTTCTGCGGCTCACTCAGTAAATACCCAGCATCCACCGTGTTTCAGGAGCGGTCTGCACATGCATGCCATTACTCTCAACAGGAAAACCCAGAAGAGCACCAGGGCCCTGGGACAGACCCTCAATGACAGAGCTTCCCTGCCTTCTCTCTGGGGCTTGCTGACCTGCCTTGCTTCCTCTCCCATGCTTAAAACTTGTCTTTTTGATGCTTCCTTTCTTTGCCTGATCCTCCCAAAAGATACCAGTTTTCTCATGGTCTTTGCCTTTCTTCCTTAACAAACAAGATTTGAGTTCAGAATTCAATCATGCTAAAGTGTAAATAATCTGGACGTCCTAAAGTGTTGGCCTGTATCCGAGTTCTTCCTCTGAAATCCTCAGCGACCCCTAAGCCAGAGTGAAACTAGACAGGTGGAATCCACAGCAACGGCCCGGTCTGGAGCAACCTGGCACCCAGGTATCTGCTCTGGGGAAATCTGCCTGAACCTCGGAGCCATGCCTGCCCCCGGGGGCATGCGAGTGGGAGAGAGTGGTGGAGATTGGCTGCTGGGTTTATTTTGAGCTTGGGGAAGCCAGATTTTTCTTTCCTTTACTTTGTAGCTCTGGTCCTTTTGTTTATTGTTTTAGCTGGGGTGGAGAATGTGGCAATGCCACCAGGTGCTGTCTTTGGTTCTGTTCTAACTTGCGAACGTTATCTGGTTCTCTTTGGTTTCCACCTTGTGCAATATGGATCCTGTATCTCGGTGATCTGAGCCTTTAACTCGGTTGCAAAACCCTTCTCTTTCCCAGGTGAGAGCCGAGGGAGGGAGACAGTCTTCAGATAATCAGCATCCCCTTTAGGTGGGCTTCAGGTCTTTGGCTTCCCATGTGTGGACCCCACCCTCTGTCTCCGTGGGCTGGTGATTCTGTCTTCCGCTCACACACACAGCAGGAGTCAGAGACTAGCTGCTTTGGTTCTGTGCATTGCCCTGGCTACCGTGCAGTCCCTCCTTCTTCATTCCCTGGCGGTGACTTCAACATCAGCAAGCTGAGGATCTGAGATTCCTAATCTACTGGCCAGTGGCCTCGGTGCTGAGGGCTACATTGAAAGGGCAGTGATACATCTAGAACGGCCAGGGCCCCTCCTGGACATGCTAGAGGTCCTCACGTCCCGCAGGAACCCCACCATGGAAGATGCAGAGGAGCCCTGGAAGGGACCCTTTGGGTCATGAGGGACATTGCAGGCTCTAGGTGAATCTCAAGATGAGTCAACGTTCCCGAATGTGGCAGTGGTAGTGTGGACTGCATGATTTGAGGTGTGACTGGTCAAAGAGCCAAGGCAATGACTGGAGTCTCAGTATTGACCAGGGAAAAGGGAGTCTACCTTTATGCTCCTAAATGACACTGTAACAAACTTATTTATAGCTGCTTATGAGAATGAGTGTACCTGGCTTATTTAAATGATTTTTAAATGAGTGGCCAACTGACGGAGACCTGAGGACTGCCCTTCCATTGCAGAGCGAGGTTTCCCACCAGCAGATGAAAGCAGAGATGTGTCCTCGCCAGACTTCCCAGGCAATTTTTCCCACTTTGTATTCCACTTGGATACAACTCTTTGAAGTTAAAATAAATAGAAACAAAAAGACAGAAAACAAAGAGGCAACTTAAAAACGGTTCTCCGGACTGCAGTAACCTCCTGACTCTTAAAAGAGGAAACGCAAAGAAAAGTGTCTTTGGGTCCTACTGAGAGGTACGCTCTCAATGTTTATTTAAAAATGCTTCTTTGTTTATTTTCCTATTCCCAACTAGAACAATTTCTTCTAGAAACATGAAGTGTGGCATTTTCAACTTATTAAGTTAATTTCATTTCAAGTGAAGGCAGAAGTCACAAAAACGGACCGATTTAGCTTTAGTTTTCATTCATTTGCTGTTTGGAGTGCGATTTAACTCACAGTTCATAAAATATGCAGAATGGTTAAAATGTAGCCTGAATTCACAAACATGGACAAAGAAAGCAATAGTAGTGGTAGATGACATTGTGTCTTCTCACAGAAATGAAGCCTAATGGAGGCCAGTCGCTCCACAAGTGGCCGTCTGCACACACGAGGCCTTCTCCATACGTTTATGAAGAACGCATGGTAATATGATCAAACTGGGATATAAACAAAGCAGAACTGGTCATAGTTAATATGCCAGCTGCTTCACAGTCCTCTTTGAGCATTTTAACACGAGCATTCATACAAAGACAAAAATATTAAAACCATAGAGTCCTGCACCAACTCCTTTCATGTACGAAGCGGAGATGGTGTCGCCAGATTAGACAACGTGGCTTTGTGAGACTAAAGCAAACCATCTGTTCCAAAGGCCCGGCGTGTAGTTGCTGGGCTCCTGTCTGCACAGCCTGGGCCTTCAGAGGCCTCATATTCTTTGGTCCCAGCACCAGGATGGCTCAGCCCCGCCCCTACACAGATGTCAGTGTTGAATCACGAGACTGACGGGTGGGGACCCTCGGCCTGCAGCACTAAGGCAGTGAGCCGATGCTTGGGAAAGGTTCTGAGCATTTTCCTGGTGAGTGTCGGGTGACATGGACACTAGCCTGCTTCAGGAGTGTTGGGGAGTTGGCTTTGGGCAGTCTCTGCAAGGGGCTCCCCAAGCGGAGCACCTAGGCCCCCAATGGGGGAGCAGCACTGCATTTCTCTCTGTAAGGCCAGAGGCTCCACGTGTTTTAGGCCTTTAAATTGTTTTAAAAAAAATTTTTCCAGTTGCACTAAAGGTCACAGCCACATCTGAGTGGCTTGAATTGGTCACTGATAGTCATTTCTCAGCCCTGCACTGTTGGCAGCCAGGATCTGAAGGTCGAGGCTGAAAATCGTTCCCCACTTAAACACTGGCTCATGCTGGATTCAGGGGGAGACGCACTCAGGGCCAAACCGAGCTGCCAGCCTGGCCCCATGGGGGGAGCAGATGGTGGGGCCATGTGTCAGTGGGCAAGAGCACACAAAGACTTTGGTGACAAGTGGCCTCATTTCTGAACCTGACTGCATCTCTGTGACTTTGCTACATCGCTCAATCCCTTGAAAATCCCATGTTCTTTTTGGTGAAATGGCTGCAACGTGGGGCTGACCTGAGTGTCTGGGACCCGATGGGGGCCACAGAAGCTCTGCCTGGTGGCCAGTGCGCGACACTGGCCAAGCAGCGCTGTCTGTTGATGGCCGAGCAGCTCTGGGAGCCAGCTGGATGGGCTCCAAGGGCGCCGCCTGTGCTGGGCTGCGGCCAGTCCTGAGAGCAGGTCTCAGCTCTCTGCACTGACCTGGACTCCACCGTCAGATGGGCGGGTTCTCGCAGAGACCTGCAAATTCAAACCAAAAGCATGGAGTTCCTCTCAGGAAACGTGCAACTGAGGTGGCCTGGCCCAGGCCTTCTGAGGGTTGGGAGAATACCCTGACCTCAGATCCGCAGAGACTCAGTGGCCCTGCTGACCCACATCCGTCACTTCACACCTCTAACCAAAATGGGCTGGGGAGCGGGTCTGGTCACACCAGGGTCACAGTCCAACCCTTCCCCTGCCAGAGGGCAGGGTTTCCAGCCCCCATGTGGGGGGCATGTCCATCACTGGACAGGCAAGTGGGGTTCATGTGCTTGGAAACAAGAAGATGGCAGTATCCATGTGAGGCCCAGCATGTCCTTGGGTTCCCTGCACTTGATTCACCTAGGCTCCTCAGTCCTGATCAAAAATCCCCAAATCTGGAAGTTTTTGAGTGCTGGCAAGATGCCACACGTGGTTCCACACTGTGAAACTTTGTTACATGCTCAGAATTATAAAAAAAAATTTATGAAAGAACTTCAGACTGTACATATGATGTATATGAAATAGAAACAAGTTTCAAGTTTAGAAATCCCCAAGATATCATGTTATGTATGTACAAATATTAAAAAAATAAATCCCAAATCCAAAGTTTTTCTGGTCCCAAGTTTTTTGGAGAAGGGTACTTGACTTGTAATAATGAGCTGGTTCCCTACAGGCCAGTGATAGATTGCAAACACACTTTTGGGTATTAAACAGGAGAGGAAGTTTTCTCTCATCCCCTGGAGTCTGTTAACTGGTTTCATGCCCAGTCGGAAGCATTTTCTCATGGCCTCAAAGATGGATCCCTTGGTCAGGGTCTCCCACACCTCTGGCAGTTCAGACGCCACCCTGGGTGATGGAGGGAGGGTGCCAGTGCCAGCAGAACTGGTGCACCTCAGTGCTTATTCATTCTGTGATTCAGAATCAGCTGCAGCTTGTCCCCCACATCAGTTTCTTAACTGGAACAATGAGCGTCCATGTCAGGATCAGTACCTAATAGAACCGTAGTGAGGAAAGCATGCTAAGCCCATGACAGTCCCCGTGCAGGGCACTGGATGGTGACCCTGCCAGTCTGTTCCGGCCCTTCTGTCTCCCCTAGAGTCTCTGGTGGTAGCCAAGCCTGTGTGGCAGCTGCCCTCCAGTGTCCTCTCCCCACAGCCTTGTCCTGTCCTGCAAGCACCCCTCGGAGCTCGTGGCCTGAGTTTGAGCCTGTCTCAAACAGGAATCCAGGTATTTGGTTGTGAGACATGAGCCTGGGGAGAGGTTGGGACAGAAGGAAAAGAGGTGATGGGCATAGGCCCGGGCCAGGATCGTGAGCTCAGACACCACCTGCCTGCTCTTCCCAAGCACCTTGAATGACACCCAAGCAGAAGTTCCTTTCTACTGCCTGCATGCTACCCGTGGGAAGCCCTTGGTGTTCCCTGCTGTGTGCCTGGGGGCTGGAGTTCCTCAGGCTGTCTGCAGCCCCTGTAAGGTTGCTCCACCTCCCTCGGCCCTCAGGTCAGCAGCACGTCCTGAAGCTGTAACCCTGGAGTGCTGGCTGGGCCGGGCTCCACACAGCCCTGGGTTTCCTTAGGTCCACCTGAAATTGTCCCTCTTCCCTGAAGCCCAGGGGGAGGCACTGTGGGCCTTCTGGAGGGCCCATGGGAGGGGAAACAGGGCACAGTGAGTTGGGAGAGTGGGACACCACGTGTGGCCTGTGGACAGATGTGGAGCGATCGCGGGTATTGAGCGGTCAGAGGGGACTGGGCCAGGTCAGCAGCCCTGGGGAAGGGGCCTGGAGAGGGCGCTGGGCATGAGGTCAGCACTGCATGGCCTGGACTCTGGCCTGCGTGTCAAGAGGTGTCTGAGGCAGGCCTCCTCCCCACAGCCCTGGGCTTCCACACCCAGTGACGGTGGTCCGTTGCTTGGTCACAACTGAGAGCTTCCGAGGAAGGGACTTGGGTTCCTATGGAAAACATGCTGGACCATGCTGGGCTTGTGCTGTCCAAGGCAAAGTTCTGCTGCCCAGCAGAAAGAAACAGGCAAATAAAAACTCATTCAAAAGGCAATTCGTCTCAGGAGCAGAAGGAGGGTGGATGCGAAGGTTGAAGGGGGTGGGGGTTGGGGGGTGGGGGCGTGGGGCCCGGGTCCTAAGTCACATTAGCTTCTCTGAATGGGTGCATTATAATTAGACATGACAGTGGGTTCGCTGTGCTACATGCAGAGGTGCACGCAACAATTTGATCAATCTCCTTCCCTTCGCCTGCCCTTTCCAGCCCCTTATCAATGGGAGCAAGAAGCTCTGATGTGCACAATAGGGTGGCTACAGAGATAGGTCCCGAAAAGTTACTTGAAAGGAGTTTGAAATTTTCCACCATAAAGAGAGGATAAATGTTTGAGGAGATAGATACATTTGCCATGATTTAAGCATTATTCAATGTATACATTTTAGAAAACATGGTACTCCATAAATATGCATAATTTTAACATTTTTAATGTATCAGTTAAAATATATTTAGTTAATTGCTATTCTTAAGAAAAAGGAGACATGTTTCAGAAACTGCAGTCTTGCCTGTGATAATCATTTTGGGTCAGTGGAAAGTTACTTAGCTGGGTTTTTCTTTTGGGTAGGAGTGTTGCAAAAATAAGTAATAGCAGTTATTTTATTATATTACTCCAAAGGCAAAGATGACTTTAAAAGAAAAATAATATGTAGAGAGGAAACTCACATAGAAACTCTTGCTATGGATAAAAATTGAAAATAGACACTCAGAATTATTTCAATCATATGATTTTGTTACTAAAATAATATAAACCTTTATATCTATTTTCTTAAAATACTTGAGAAAAGCTTTTCTAAAATATTCAATTTAGCATCCAAATATTAAAGTGTGAAACCTTCTGATTAGTTGGCAAAGAGACAGAACAGTACAAACTTTTGATTGACATAAGGAAATGAAAAAAATGGAAAAAAATTTAGACAAATTTCTATGGAAAATTTGACAAATTAGGTGGGTGAGACTAAAAGTAAGGGTCACTATTTAGCATGCCCAGCCAATAGAGCTCTTGATGAAATTTCATGTGGTGCCTTCCTCAGCCACCAAGAATCAAGATAAATTGAACTCAGAATCAGATATGTAAATCTCTCTGTCACTAACTGCAAGGTTTTGCAAAGCTCTTTCAAAGAAGTGTAATAAATTATAAAGCAGAAAAAGTTTTTATAGCATTGAAAATATTTAGTTTATATCAACTTTCAAAAAATCATATATGTTTTATTAAGTACATAGAACGATGTTCTTCATTTTACTTTTTGCTTAACCAGTAGGGTTACATGAACAAAAATGTTAAGAAACCTCAGCTCTAGAACTTTTATAAAATTTGCTGGCTGTGGTGGTACATGCCTATAATTCCAGCAGCTCAGGAGGCTGAGGCAGGAGGATCAGCCTCAGCAACTTATTGGAAGCCCATCTCTAAGTAGAAAGGGCTGGGGATATTGGTCAGTGGTAGCCCAGTGCCCCGGGGTTCAAGCCCCCAGGACAAAAAAAAAAAAAAAAAAAAAAAAAGAAGAAAGAAGAAGAAAAAGAACTTATATAAAATTTGGAGAAATTGAATCTCTTTCTGCAGGTGAGGCAAATGAAAGGTGATCTTTCCATTTGAGTAGAGGTGCACTTCAGGAGCCATATTTGGCTACATTAAAAACCCCAAGGGATTCCTGAGATTTTTTTTTTTCTTACTTTGTGATTCAAGTAAAAAGGTAAGGACACAAAGCCTTAACCTGAGAAAGAGTGTGTAATTTTACATGCTGAATCATTCATGGATACATTGACAATTAGATTTTTCTGCAACGTCTTGAGCTGGTAGCAGTAGATGAAAAATATAATACAGACTTCACTGACCAATTGGATGTGGTAAAAAAGAACTCTGGCCCATGTCATTTAATCTGTTGGTCCTCAAAGACTTACTTTCATTCTCTAGTTTGGCACATTTTAAATAATTGGTTTATGGAATAATATCAGAATTTTTTTACTTTTTAAAAAGGATTCTTATAAATTTTATGCTCTACAGTGGAAACTTGGGGAATGTTTTATGCCACATTAACTTTATTGCAAAGATTCGCATATTATAGATGTTCAGTGAAATAATTTTTTTTTTTTTTTTTTGTGGTGCTGGAGATTGAACCCAGGGCCTTAGTGCTTGCAAGGCAGGCACTCTACCAACTGAGCTGTATTCCCAGCCCTAATTATTTTAATTTAGCTTTTTATGATTGATTTAAAAATTTTTGATTTTAGGATCCCATGCAGACAGGAGTGCAGAGCATTTGGGTTTTGGTCTCTTTATTGCCTTCTTTTTGATCCACTGACACATTGTTGTTTCCAACTAGTCTCTCATCAGTCACCTAACATTAAATATCTTTTCACATTATATTTCTGAGAAATAGCTAACTAGATAACCCTGAAATATTTGATCTGTTCAACTCCTAGGTACAAATAAAAAGGCAACATAATACAATACAAGATCTGTTAGGAATTTACCAGTAATGGAATAGTAACTAAAACTTTCAATCTATTGAGCATCTACAAGGGACCAACCATTGTTCTAGAAACTAACTAATAAATAAGTGAATACGTAAAAATGCTCCATAGATCCATCATAAATATGGAACATTTTCTGGAATTATTACACTGCTGTTAATTACATAATTGCACATGAGCTTATTTTGTGCCCAGCAAATGGGACAGATAAACAATTTCAGCAAATGGGATCGATGAGTGAATTCCAAGCAAAAAGGCAAACTTTGCTATTAATACTCTCAGATAACTTTTTAGATGAATTTTCCAAGTTATTGCATTAAAAGCCATTTGCTTAATTTTGACCTGAAATTTTCTAAGTCCTTCAGAAATCCAAGGCCCTGGCACAGGATTGCTTCCCATTGAATATTAGGGACATCTGCCCCTAATTGCTTCCAGGTGTCTTTTCCGGGCCCTTTCCAGCTCTTCCAGAACAGATGCCTTTGTTTGGGGGAGGGCATAATCCCGTTGAATCACAATCTGTTTTTTAAATATTCAGTGCATGAAATCGGACTGTTAAAAGTTGGACATCTGATGTGGTCAGTAACATATCGCTTCCTCTTACATATTCGATGAACGTTAATTTGTTGTTTTAGGTTTTCTCCTAATGACTGACTTTAAAGAATCTTCCCAACGGTACGTTCCTTTACCCCAGTGCCATCTAAAACATGCGTCTGAAACGTCACATGTGGTTTGCTGAAAACAATTATGCTTCTTCACTGCGAGGGCTTTTTGTTTCTTCTTTCTTTCTTCCCTTTAGTTTCACTGACTTTTAAAATGTCAAGTAAAAACGCTAGAAAAAAAGCAGCTAAATTATATTCCACTTGAACAATAACAAGTTGCTTCAGAAAGCAGAACTATTTTGTTTGACCACAACACATAAATATCAATATAAATGCACACACATATGTATATACATTTATACATGTGTGTGTGTTTAGATCTATATCTTCAGACACCAAACGGCAATCATAAGCTTTGAAGATTAAGACTATTTTAAAAAACAAAAAGAAAAAAAAAAAACTATAAAGGAGAGCAGGGCTTTGAAACGCGTCTGCAGGCCATGTGAAAGGCATTTAGGTTTTTCAAAGTGAATCGAAGCCTTTCAGTTTCAGCAGAAGTAAATTGCTGTCATTATTAATAGCAGACATGTGTCAGTGTTTTTAATTGAGACCAAAAGTGGGGGTCCTTCCTGGTACAAGGACGGTACCAACCAAGAGGCAGTCCATGCTCAGAACCAACTTCCAAGCCCTTGGAGGATTTTCTCCTTCTTTTTCTTCTTAAATAACTAAAACTCAGCGTCTGGTCTTGGTGTTCAAGGGATAAGCTGGTTTGAAAAATGTGTCCACTCTTAGCGCAGGAAGAGTGCCCACCACTCTGCTGTTAAACGGGCAGCTGCAATTTGTGCCTTTTAATGAGAATTAGGGCAAAATTCAGCCATAGAGATGCTTCAAGGCAGCCTGGGGCACCTGCTCCTTTTCCTTCTCTGACATTCTTTCTCTAGGATCACACATTTCTCTCCAACATGATTTGACTTAGGAAACTAAATATAACTTAATAAGTCTGTTCCCTTAATAAAAGAGCTAATAAAACTGCCACAGACCTATAAACACGGACTGATAGGACCTGGAAAGCAACAGAAGGTGGCAACACTGCCTTCATAGAGCTCACAGGGGATGGTGCAGATGGACTGGGCACAAGGACTGGAGCCAGGCAGGGCCTGCCCATGGTAAGGATGGCTGGGAGCTGCCCATCTGCCGGGGGCGGGGGTGGCCTTGCTCACGGCGGATCTGAAGCAGTGGCTCTCACACTTGAGCACGCATTAGAACCTGCTGGAAGGCTCTTCAAACACGGACAGCTGAGCCCCACCCCAGCCCCAGTCTGTAAGTGTGAGTGAGCCCCGGATGTACATTTCTAGAATATTCCCAGAGGAAGCTGATGAGTCGGTCCTTGAAGGACCACTGTCCTGGAGGAGGATATACTTGGCTGGGGATGTGGCAGGAACAGTAAGAGATGGCTATTCTAGGCTACAGAATGCCAAAGGGCAGGCCAGAGTGGAGCCTTGGGGACTATAAATACCCCAGGGCACACAGAAGGGCCAGGAGACAGATGTGTGGCTCCGCGCTGCCGGGGGACTTGAGAAGGTAAGTCCAGAACCAAACTGCCCTGGGTCTCCTGGGCACAGCGGGAGGAGGAAGCCAGACACTGACCGTCCCCAGGGCCAAGTCAAGGCTGTGATCTTGGAAAGCCATGAGAGCCATGAGAGGACCTCAGGGAAGTCATGTTGAAAGTCCTGTGCAGGGCGAATGAACAGAGGCCTGGGACTCAGGTGGGAACCAAGCTCTGTGGGAGACCCTGTGGGCTGTGGGGGGTGGTGTTCTTCTGGGGCACGGGGGAGGGGCAGGTGAGGCCCTGGCAGCCAGGGCGCACAGGGTAGGGTGGCCCTCTGAGTCTTAGCATCCGAGGGTGTGGGGGTCTGGCTCCCAGTCTGGGGCTGAGGACACAGCTCTGACCATCAGGGTGTCATCCTGCAGGTGAGGAAGCTGAGGCCAGAGAGAGGAGGCTGTTGGGCCACACTCAGCCTCTTTCCTTCACTGACAATGTCCTCCAGTGTCCCCCGCGATCAGTTGTCAGGCAGGCACAGCACTGTTGAGTGGTCTGTGCAGAAGCTGCTCTATACTCTGGACACCATGGTCCCCCGGGGTTCCTGTAAGTGAGGCACGGCACCTCCTGGCTCAGGACCCCCTTCCTATCATCATACGAATGGCTCTCTATTCCAGTGACCTTTCGCTTGCCAAGTTTCCTAGCCTCTGTCCCAAGACCGCATCAGCAAGGCAGGATGTATCCTTGGCCTTCGTCAGTCCAGGCGGACACTAACGTGACTCACATTGCTTTTTAAATCAGTTTCTATGGCTCAACTTAATCCTGTCTTCGTTTTTGGCCACTGTACGAGGGTGCTGCCAAACACACTCTCTCTGAACCCTGTTGACACTGGGGAGTGTTTAAAGGCTGTCCGAGGAGCACCTTCTATAAACACCATCACCACCTGGAACGAGTCCCCAGTTTCAGTGTGAGTCAGCTGGCTTAGGAGCAGCTCAGTGCAATTTCTATGCTCTGCCGCCAACAGGTCCAGCAGGCCCTCTGCCTTTGGCAAGGGTCAGCCTGTGTGGCATTGGGAACAGGTGAGGGGCTTGGGAATGGCTGGTGCAGGGCAGCTAGCATGGATGCAGACCCCCGCCCTGACCAGAGGAGACCAGCTCCCTGCTCTGACTGTGCCGTTTGCCTTGGCTCTCAGGCACCTTCGCCACCTAACATGGGGAGTGCCCTCCAGTTTCAGCTGGGGCAAGACCAACTGGCTGAGGGGAAAGGGGATGATGTGAAGATGGCTTACCCATCCCCCCCGCACACCCTCTGCAGTCATGTTGTGCCCTCTGAGGGGTCTGGGGCTACTCGTAGGACCCCTTCCTATTACCCATCTCTACTCTTTTAGCCTTATTTCCGCACCTCTTAGGTGCCAAAATCCACCACTAGAATGAGGAGCCTCCCAAAGAACAGTCCTCCAGCATCTCTTACCCAGGGAAATCTTCATTAATGAGGCTATTAAATCTCTGCTCTGCCAGGACAAGTGGACTTCCCTCTGCACTGCCTCAGTCTCTGGGGTGTGCCATTCCTTGGCCCATGTTGCTTCTGCCCTTTATCTTTGCTTCCTTCTGTCCCTGGCTTCCTGTGTTCCAGGTGTCTGACCCTCTGCTGGTTCAGTCAGGCTGCCAGCCCCATCTGCCCTCCCCTGTCAGCCATAGCAGATGGGAAGAGGAGCCCATGGACGAATCCACCTTGGAACTGTAATGTGGAAGGAGTGACCTTCTTGGATGCAATGATATCTTCTTGTGTCCTAAGAGCACAGAGTTGGGAAGGGGCTTCTCTGCCATCTCAGATGGGCTAAGTCTGTGAGACTCTTTCCAACTATCCAAGGGTGTGTATAACCCTCCCCTCCCCACCCAGAAATTTTTCACCCTCCAAGGCCAAGTTATATTACTTCAAAAATATCTACCTTAGTCTTTTTGCAAAAAATGAGCCATAATTGTTACAGAAAATTCAGTGATGCAGAAAAAATACACAAAAAAAATCATCCAAAACCTCATTTTGAAGAATTATATGTCCTTAATGTTATTCATAAGAAAGTCCAGTGGTCATTTTCAGAATATGGTATTTAGCCTTAAATGTGAAGTTGGGATGTAAGAAAGGCAGCCTCTGGCCATCTAAATTCCTGGATGCAGGCTTCAGAAGAGCGCACCTGACAGTAGCTGTCCTGAGCTCCCAGATTGTGCGTCCCCTACAGCCCTTCCTTTTTCCCCTCCCCAATTTTACATTAGCCAATCTGTGCATTGGAACCCCGAGCTCCTCCATCAGAGCAAGAGCAATCTGTGATAGGATGAAAACAGTCCAACTGCCGCCCAGGTTTGCTGGGTCAGGTAGCACACCTGTCTGCAGAGGTCATCTCTGCCTGCCTCACTACTTCCGAGCACCTGTCTGATTCCTCCTGACACCCGGTATTTCTAACCTATGTGAGCTGAAGACCTGTGAAATCACTGACAGACTTGTGGTGTAAACCTGAGATCATGCTGGGCATTCTGCCTCTAAGCAAAAATAACAAAATGCAATTTTTCTTAAACTAAGTGGAAACTTATGTAACAATAAAGAGACCATGCATCAGGACTTCAGATGGGTTTTTCTTCTACCACAAAAGATTCTTTCCTTAAGAGAGCCTTCTATGATTAATGAAAATATCAGGAAAACAGTAAGGAGTAGAGACCATCAGTAGTTTCAGAGTACCTGTGCTTTTCTGATTTTATCAGTGCCTCATAGCTCTGCATAGTATTCAGGTTCATTTGGACATGGTTGAACAAGCATGGAACAGAATCTGCTCCAGTTCAGTCCCAGGACTTCCCCTTTCCCTCCCCTCCTGCCCTGGTTCCCTTTCCTCTGTTCTCTGGGCTTCCTTCTGTTTGTTGATGCGTATTTTAGATTAGTGCCTCATAGATTCCATAAAGGGGAATCCACTGCTATATTCATCTATGTACATGGAATAGTTGATCAGTTTCATTGCTCCCATTTCCTGTGCCTCCTCCTGCCCCTCAGTCAACTTCTCTGCTGCTCTGATCTCCCTGCTGTTTCCTTGGGACCCTCCCCATCTCCCCCTTATCTTGCTCTAGCTTCTGCACAGGAGAGAAAACCCTGGATGCTTGACTTTCTGAGTCTGGCTTGTTTCAGTTCGCATGAGATCTCCAGTTCTATCCACTGGGTGCAAATGCCCTGATGTCATCCTTCCCGATGATTGACCCCCATTGTGCCTAGCCACCAGCTTTCTTTATCTGTCCTTCTTCTGTTGACAGGCATGGGCTGCTGTTGGAAAATGGGCATTTAGGCACTTTTGCTCGTCCTCTGGCTTCCCCTCTTCTATCATCATTGTTCTCATTGGGAAGCAGGTCATTTGACTCCATGTGTCTGTAAATGACTTCTTACTCATCAAGTTCTTTGGCTGTGGCTCTTGTTTCTTTATTTTGATGGGTCACTCATTTGGTGGGTTTCATTTTTAAATGCTGGGAAGGAAGATGCTGGCTAAGCAGCAGATTCCCAGTTGCTCTCTCTTAGAGTCTCAAGTGCAGGGCGAGGCTGTCTTTTGAGGAGAGCTGGATTCCTCCATCGCAGTCAAGGGCCCCGGGCCTGGTGATTGCTGGGCTGGCTGGTGCTTACTTCACGGGACCGTTGTCTTCCTGTTGAGTGACGTCCTGCGTGGGCGTGGCCTTCCTGCGTACTGCCTTGGCCTTCTGCAGTTACTCCCAGGCATTGGCTAGAGCGCTGAGGTCGCACCAGAGGCCAGCCAGGGATGCCCGGCATCCTCTCTGTGGACGATGAGGAATTCTTGATTTTTTTGCCTTGAAGGTTAATAACAACAGGAATAAATCTCAATGTTTGTCATTTTTTTGTATTGATTTTCTGGAAAAGGTCCTTCTGTGAACCTGAAGCTCCCTTCTTCTGGCATTTCAGGGTAATGCTTTTCCTGAGTGTCTCTGAGCACTCTTAGGTTCTCATTTGCTGGCCTTTTTCTTTAAGGACATTGGCTTTTTTATATTCTTTGTCTTTTTCCTCTATATTTACTTTGATTATTTTAAACCCTGTTTCTATGTTAGCAAAATCAACTTCCAGCCTTAATCCTTCTGTCTTGCTGTTTCCAATCTATTGTTGGTGTTGTGTCGATGCTCAATTTATTTACCCAGCTTTACATACACTTTAATATGTGATTTTTTTTTCCAAATCCTGTTTCCTCTATTATTTTATGGAGTTCTTTTTAAAGGTTAGATCTGCAATTTTATGTGCTGAAAGGTTTATTTATGGGCTATTTGGCTTTAAAATGAATACTTGACTGATTAAGCTTGCAAATCGTAAAGTCTAGTTTTAAGAATTCAATTTTAATCTGCAAATCGTACTTTTCTATTTGTAAATATAAATTTGGCACAAATAATTGCTTTTATAAGCTGAAATGACTATCTCCATGTTTATTTTTACAAGCCTATGTATGTATACATTTTCATATTCAATGAAGAGGCGTAACTTTACCTTCACAAGTGGACTGAGGTTTCCCAGGCCCAGAATTCCACTTGTTAATGCGATTGTTTATAAACCACTGGATCTGAGCCCAGGATGTAGGAATGAGCAGCCGCACACTTGCGGAAGAGTCTATCCAAGTGAAGAAATCAGGCACAGTTGTGCATGTTGTGCCCTGTGCAGAGCATCTGCAGGAGGCTTCTCGGGAGCCAAGGCCCAGTGGGCACTGTGCCAGGACGTGGCCCTGGCAAGGCTGTGTGTCAGAGTGGAGAAGGACTCTCGCCCCGGGGTTCCGCCCAGAGGTCGCCTTTTCCAGCTGGCATCCTCCCATGCACCAGCTTGCTTGCCTACAACTGGGCCTGCCTCTGGTTGGTCCAAGGCCACTGCACAGGGTCAAGGGCTGCTAAAGCCTCCAGGCCACAGCAATGGCCTGCCTGTCTTCCCAATGGCTAGCACTGGCCAGTGGGCAGAAGAGGGGCCAAACCTTCCCTTGCAGGGGAGATTCATTTCCATAGGCCACCCTGTCCTGTGCTCCCTGTTCTTCTCCAGGTGCAAATCCCTGACTCAGATGGACGGATTTCTGGGCTCCACCCTTATGGCTGCTGAATTGTTTTGTGACACGATCGCTTTCATAACCCTCTCTACTGCCTTGTTGGATTCCACATTACTTCACGTTTTTCTTGGCTAGATCTCAGCTACATTATAGTCATTCATTAATATGTGTTTCCAAAATTCTGTAGCGTAAATCCCTCGGGGAGTTTCTTCTTTTCTAAAGTTATATTGGAATTTCTTCCATTTCTTAGTAACGCCTTCTTCCTGATGGCAATGTGATTTCTTCCTTGGCTGGGTAAGGCTTCTCTCTCTCTCCCTCCCTTCTTTTTTTCTTTTTCTTGTCTTTATTTTGTGGTTGCAGATTTGCATACTGGCTAAGAGAAGTCCCCTTCTTAATGAATAGGCTTCTTACAGTGGCAGGGAAGGGGGAGTCTGGCAACCTGTGTTCCGAAGGCCTCACAGGCAGGAGAGGAAAAGGTCAGGAGTTCTTTCCTCCCAGGGGATGTGGGCAATCTGTGTTTTGGTCCCATTCCTCGGATGGCTTCTTCCCCGACCTGCTGTCCTGAGTGCACCTCATGTGTCATGCAATGGCCAGGCCATAGATCTGTCCCCTACAGAGGACCAGCTGTCCATCGCAGTCTTCGTTTATGTCTTCATTCTTCCAACCAAAGCGATAAGCCTGTACTGGCTCCCCCCACCCCCAGTCCCTGTGAAAGGAGGGGCTCAGAGAAAAGCCTCCCCACTCGGTCTCCTGCAGGCTGGCTCAGTGGCTGTCGGTGGCCTCTGGGCCACCAAAGGGGCTGGTGGTGGCTGGGAGCCTCAGGGCTGGCGAGGGCCAGGAGGCTTCTGCCATCCTTTCTGGCTTTAAGATGTGCACTGCCTGTAGTGCTGTGGTCCTCACTTGGGAAGAAGCTGTCTGATAAGATCTTCAGCCCTTCAGTCTGGAGGAGTCACGTGTTGCCTGGGATTTGAGGTGAGGGTGAGACCAGGTCATCAGAAATGTAGCCCTGCAGCAGCCCGTGGCTGTGGCAGTAGGCATGTGTGTGTGTGTTGATTTTAGGCAGAACACCCATCTCAGCCTTTTAAGCTGACATAAGCTCTGCTTTTAAAGAGTCCTTCCCCCCATGTCTCATTTCAGCCTGAATTCCAAAAATAAAAGAGATGAGAAACTTCAGATGAGCCATCTGGGCAGGCGCCTGAGCTGGACATCACGGTGGGCAGGTGGCCTCCTAGCTCCGAACCGGGAGTGCTGGTAGAGATGCAGCTAAGAAAGGAAGGAATCAAAACAAGTCCTGGCAACAGACCCACCCATGGACCTGCTGAGCAAGGCGGTGCACGGTGCTGCGGGAGCTCCGAGGTCTCCTCTGGAGCACGTGTGACTCTGGATGTGTGTGTTCACTCGTGGGTTCATCCCTCTGGCCTGGGCATCTGCCCTGCGGCTCCTGAGGCTCCTGAAATGCAGTGGAATGGGTCACCCCACGGAGAGCCCTGGATCTCACTGGGTCTGCTTGAGCATATGGAGGCTGAGAACCTTTGACCTAAACCCAGCTTCAATGTTAAGTCCATCTAGAATAGACAGGTTCACATTAACCTCCCTGCAGATGCGGAAGAGGTAGGTGAGCTTCCTTCCCTGCTCAGGAGAGCTCCCTCGCCGCGCTTTGCTTTGGGGAAGATGAAAATGATGTGCTAGGGGCTTGACTAACGTGACCCACTTCTCTGTCTCTCCAGGAAATGTTTCTCAGGACTGCCTGCAGGTTGGGCACCGTGCTGGCACTGTGGACACGACTTGAAAGAGGTCACCAACAAGGACTTAAACAAGGTCAAGGACAGATCAGATGACCAGTGCCCTCACCAGAGCTGGTTTTAGGGTGTGTAGGGCTCTGGGAAAATATTTTTGTGGGATCCCTTTCAATACAATTTTACTTAAAAACACGTTAAGACTCATGGGTCTGCGTGAGGTGTGACTTAACAATAAAGATCTGGAGAGAAGAGGTACTTGCTGTCTGCTCTGTCGTCCTGACCTTCCACACCAGGTCCTCCGCGGTGTCCAGACACGGGCCCTCGTGTCAAGTGCACATCCCTGGCTCAGGTTGCCGACCCTGAGAGCACAACCAGGCCCCAACCACCAGATGTCCCATCAGGGAGACGGACCCAGCCACCCGCAGAGGACAGCCACACACAGGCACAGGCCTGTGGGAGGCAGCTGAGCAGTAGGACCCGTGGTGGCAGATCCTGAGTCAAAAGCCCCAGTGACTGATGACAGAGAGGTGGGACTTTTCATTCGACTGAGCTTCTGTATGAGAATAAGAACAAAACATGATGATCGTTACACCTGCGATTCTCAGGAAGATAATAGGTACCCATATGCGGATTAATTCAGGAAATTTTTTTTCAAGACAAAGGAAATTTTTGGTAATAAGAAATGTCATTGTTTTTGAAGATTCACTTCCAGATCCATGAAGGAAGTAAGCCAACTTTGGGGTTATGTGGACACCCTTGGTGAGTCGCTACATCATACCTCCCAGGACAAGAGGCCAGCGGCTGGGGACAGGTGGTGAGTCCTTCCTCTCACTGTGACATGGAGGACACCTGGCTGGGGCTTTCAGTTGCTCACCTTAAGATAAGAGCAGTGCTAGCACATCATTCATTTCCAAGATAAAGGAGAGAAATTTTCTGTGTAGCTGGGCACAGTGGTGCAGTCTGTTATCCCAGTGGCTAGGGAGGCTGAGGCAGGAGGATCAGGAGTTCAAAGCCAGCCTCAGCAACTTAGTGAGGGCCTAAGTAACTCAGTGACAGTCTCAAAATAAAATATAAAAGAGGGCTGGGGAGATGGCTCCATGGTTAAGTACTCCTGGGTTCAATCCCCGGCACCAAAATAAAAGAAAAAAAAATTTGCAGTGTGAATACCAGAGTGCAGATGACGGTGCAGCTCGCTCAACCACAGCGCTCTCCTTTGGACTCTCAGAGACCTGTCAGGAAGGCCCCTGCCTCATATAACCCCAGGCGCTCCCCAGGAATAGCCTCATCTAAATCCCAGGACCAGTCAGGTTAGGTGACACAGGGGATTAGGTTGCAGGTGGAAGCAGAGTGGCCAGCTTGCTGACCTGGATTCGCAGATGGAGCCATGTCATCCTGAGGGCCTTGAGATGGACCAGGGAGGCGGAGGGTCAGGGCTGGAGGAGACGTGAGGCAGGAGCCGGGCAGAGCAGTGTGTGTGAAGGGCTCCCCTGGCTTGCTGACCTGAGGTAGAGGAGGCCCCCCTGCTGTGGAACCTGCTGCCTCCAGAGCTGGGAAAGGGCAAAGATCTGGGCATCCTCTTTGTGCCTCCCGGAGGGGCGACGGCTCTCCCAAGGCCCTGCTTGCAGCCCAGAGAGACCGATTCTTTCCATTCTGGCTTCCAGAGCTGTTGGAAGCCATCTGCGCTGTTTTGAGTGGCGAGGTCAGTGGCAATTCACTATCTCAGCAACAGGCAGCACATTCCCTGAGGTCTGACACCAAACCAGCAGTACCGATAGCCAACAGCCAGTCAGCCAGATCTGTTGCCTCACCACCCAGGTACTCTGCACACAGCCAGCTGTGGACTGGAAAGACTTTTAAAAACCTGCATCTGCACTGAACTATCGTAGGACTCTTCCCTGTCACGGTTCCTGAGTGATGCAGGGTGACCCTTGTCACGGTTCCTGAGTGATACAGTGTGACAGCTGCTTACATGGCATGTGCATTGTGTTGGATCATAAATGATCTAGGGATGATTTGAAGCAGGGCAGGGGCATGAGCAGGTGATATGCAATACTATGCCCTTTTATCTATGGGCCTTGGGTGCCCCAGGTTTTGGTGTCTGCGGGTGTCCTGGAACCAGTCCCCTCTGTGTACTGAGGATGGCTGGCCTTTGTCACAGCCCCTGGTTTCTCTAGCACCCTGGGAGCTGTCCTGGCCTGGGGCTCATCCACATTCCTAGTTCTCTCACCCTGGGTGTGCAGCTCTTTCTGGACCATGAGAATCCAGTTTGCCTTTAAGCCTGGTCTTCTGTCTCCTGCTCCTCGAAGCCCTCCCTCACTGCCCTTCAGTGAGAAACCCTGCTCCTTACTCTGTGGCCCCACAGACCCAGCTTGTCTCAGTAAGCTTTTGCTCTAGGGCACAGCTCAATATTTGCAAATACATCTTCCCCATGGATCATGAGCTGGGGAAGGAGTGATCTTTTAGAATTTTCTGCGCTCCTCCAGGGAGCTTTGAACACTCGGACCCCCTTTGTTGAAGTAACATGAATTAAATTAAAAGGACACTTTCCATAATAAGCCACTATGTGTATCAGGGTTCTTCAGAGAGACAGAAGCAATACTCTGTGTGTGTGTGCGCATGCACATGTTTGCTATCGCACAGGTGACTGAGAAGTCCCCCCGCCTGCGAGCTGGAGACCCAGGGAAGCCCGAGGGGGATTTGCTCAGAGTCCAGAGGCCTGGAGGAGTCGAGTGGCGATGCTCTGTCCCAGGGCTGGGGAAGGTGTGCTGAGAAGTCCGGGCTCAAGCTACAAGGTGGAAAGAAACATGGGCAGATTCTCCTTTCTTCCTCTCTTGTTCTACCCAGGCCCTCAAGTGGGAATCTCACGGGAAACACCTCACAGACTCACTCAGAAATGCAGCTTCATCCAGGCACCCTTGGTGTGCTGAGGTTGACGCGTATGACTAACCATTGTGGCTACTGCAGGGGCCTGAGCAACGGAGATGGGCGACTGAGCCAGGAGGCTGGTCTTCTCCAGCTCCCATGCCTGCTGACCTTGCCATCAGAGATGTCTTCCATCGTGAGTTCCTGCAAATCCGGGAGCCCGTGGGAAGCACATGAGTGTGTGGGGGGCTGTCAGGGCAAATTTGCAAGGGATGATAAAGCTGCAGTTTTCCAAGGCTCTCTGTTCTCCCTGGGATGGTACAAAGAATGTCCGCCTAGAGACTCATGCTGGTCCTGTGGTCAGTGGAGGGACAGGAGCAGCCTCTGCCAAGGGGCATCTGGGGAGCACAGCGCCAAGGGAGGCCTGGGTGCAGGGTGTGGTCTTCATTCCGGGCCCAGCCCAGACAAGTACCCTCTGAGCTACCAGAAGCAAGGCAGCTGACCAGCAACAGAAGCCCTTGACCTTTGGGGATGGTGGGCTGTGCTCGAAGGACTTGGGTCACTCCTTGGGGACATGCTGTCGGAACCAGAGGCTGCATACCAAACAGCTTTCCAAGCTCTGGATGAGCCAACCCTTCTCCACTGGCCCACAGAGGGGACTGCGTCTCATCTTGTGCCCAGGACACAAACCCATGTGCCAGTGAAATGAATGCTGCCAGGCAATCCTCGTCCTTAACACGCATGGTTCCCGCCCCGCGCTGGCCTGGCCTGCCTTCCTCCTAGAGGCCTGGCCGTGGTTATGCTATCCTGGCGGGAGGCCTCCTCCACAGTTCGCACTGCTCGTCCCTCCATCCTGTGATGTCCAGTCTGGATTCCCCTTGTGACCTGGCTTCCTCGGTTCCACCTCTCATTTCAGGTGAGGGCTTAACTTTTGATTTTAGTGTCTACATAAGATGTTCTCTCTTGCCGGGTTGTTCCCTTGTCTCCAAGCACCATAGCCCAGGGGAAAGTTCTGCCCAAACCACCCCACCCAGTCTTGGCATGCAGACTCCACCCACCCCAGCTCAGGTGCAGGGCCCCAGGTCATCACTGCGTGGGAGGAAGGAGCAGACAGAAAGTGACAGCTTGTGGCCAAAAGCTGCTCTGTGAGTGAGCCACATGCAGGCTCGGGGCCGAGCACCACCCTGGCTTCTTCCTGGGGGCTCTGAAGGGGCACATAGTCAAGGACAAAGGTGTAAAAGCAACTCTGAGTGTCCCAGGTGAGCTGGTGCCATTGTGGGCTGGACCACATCCATCCCTTGTCAGCTTGGGTCCTCACCCGCCTGTCATGGTGCACTTTCTCCTGGGAGTGTTTTGATTCCCAGATGCTCACAACCTTCAGTGTACTGTTCGTGTCCTTGTGTGTGCAGGTCCTGCAGGAGGAGGGGTAGCCCTTGTAGCTGGCTTGTACTCTCTGGATACTAAGACAGCATCATCCCTAGGAGCCTGGGGATCCCTCCCAGGCACCACCCACTGTGTTCATGTGAGGCCTGGTAGTTCTCTTCTCTTAACTCCACGCTCATAGGAAGAGAAATGTTGGCCCAGGTCCCTCTATGGATGTGTTAAACACCCCCATTTAAGCTCTGGGGCTTAGCTTTGCATTAAAACTACCGAATGTGTTAATTTCAGTGTAACGTCTGGCTATCTAACTGTGCCCTTGGAGTCTCCACCAGGCTTAGCTCCTCATGCTGGGCCTTTTCCCTGGGTACAAGACCTTAGGCTTCCAGTGGTGAGCAGGTTATTGTCTTTGAGAAAAATGTGAATAAACACACCCATCAGCAATGTAATCAGGCCTCTGGGGCACAACACTCCTAGTGGAGGGGCTGGCTGGCAGGAGCCACTCATCTCTGCTGCCTTCTGGGTCAGCGCGTAGACTGACCACGTTGGTCAGGAAAGAGCATCAGATGCACCAGCAGTCAGACCTAGCCTGTGAGCTGCAGTTGAGCCTCAGTTTCAAAGGCTGCAAAAGACGATGCCAGGTAAACAGAGACTCAGCAGGTGCTGGAGCCTCAGACATTGTTCCAATGGCAGTTCCAAATCGGAAGCTGGCCCTGTCCTGGTTCTGCACTGGTTATTTGGCCCTGAGCAATTCAGGATTTCTGGGGCTGCGCTTCCTGCTTCACAAGGAAAAGGAGTAGGAAGAGAAGCAGTGTCTTCGAATTGTAGGTGTAAACCATCAGTGGCTTGTGAAATCGACTTGGTGAGTCAGGCCAGTCTCTGGAAGAAGAAAGCAGAGTGGACTGAACCGAGAAGAAAGTACGGGAAGACGACGCATGTGGAAGACTGCGATTGTTCTTCTGAGCATTTTTCTCAGTCCTGGGCTGTAATGCTGAATGCAAACCCACAATGGGCCTTTGCTGAGGAAGAAGAATCTAACAAACCGAGCGGACGGACAACAGCTAGAAGTTTCCTTCCAGTTTGGATTATATGTTAACGATCACTGAAGACCTGGAAGTCATTTTTTCCTTAGATATCTGTATATTTAGTACCAAGATACCTTTTGGGTCCCCAAAGATGCATAATGATTTAGGGAATGAGATACATGCTTTGTTTTATAAAGGTGGAAAGAATCTGCTATCCAGCAGGAGGCCCTCAGGAACAGACTGGTGGACTTGAAAGCAGACACTGTCCTTGTGACTGTGTCTTAGGAACACACTTGCTACTTTTGGGTTCCACTGGTGATTTCTATCAGGCAGCTGACTGAGAGGTAAGTTCCTGTGGGTGTCCAGCACACCACCGGCTGGCAGAGTTCACATTCCTATGGGTTTTCAAGCAAGTGACTATGCCCGAGTTCAGAGTATTACGTGCATTGAAGTTTTGGGCAGGTGCTTGTAAGGATCCACATAGTCCTCTATTCTTCCAACAAGTGATCGAGTCACATCTCCAGCACTGTCCAGAAAGAGCAGGCAGGATGAGGGGCACAGGAGGAAGGCTGAATGGGAGGCTGGAGGCTGGATGGCCTCTGTGAGGCATCAACACCCACGCTGGCCTGAGGAACAGGAGAGCAACCAGGGAAGACCAGATCAGATCGTCTTTTCTTAGGGTCTCCAGGAATCCTTTGATATATTAGTGTTCATTAAATCAACTCAAAATGAGCAACATCAGGGAAAAGCATTCCAGGCCAAGAGCAGCTGTGGAGGCCCTTACGTGGGCACAAGCTCAGGGTCGGGGGAGGAAAGGCCTGTCTCCGGAGGGCGTGGAAGGTGCAGGCAGGCCCAGGGTGCTAGGACTTGGTGACCCGGAGTGAGGAGTCTGAACTGTCCCTCACAGGAGAGCAAGGAAGGGCAGGAGAAGACTCACGCTGTGAACAGAGCCAGGTCGCGCCTGGCAGGGAAAGACGAGAGAGGCCAGGTGGGAGCAGGCAGCCCAGCTGGGCTCCACGCGGTGGGCAGAGCCGCAGAAGCAGCACTGCCCTCCTGCCAGGCTGTGACAGGCCCGACACTCTCCTTGGCCGAGAGGTGGAGTTCTGTCTCCTGTAACGTCATTGAGATTTGGCCCCCAGCTTCTGTGGGAAAGCCCAGGCCTTGGCCTCAGGAGGAGCCCAGCGACCCTGTGATGGGAGCCCAGCAGCTCTGAGGGAACCTGAGAGAGGTCCGTGTCCATGAGTGGCACCGTTCCACCAACAGAATTCTCCAGAAGGAGCACTGCGCTGCTGTGGCCCTGCAGAAGCTGAAGCCTCCTGCGGGAGTTCATCTGAGCACAGCTCTGGCCAGCCTGCCGCGCTGCGCCCCGGCCTTCACAGGTAATTCCCAAGATCAAGGCAGAGGTACTTACAATGATTGCTTGGGTCCCACTTCCAAGATACTTCTGAATGCCTCTGAATGCTGTGAACTTCAAAGAACCTGCTTCCCCTGTTTGAAAATGGATATTTTAATGTCTGCCAGGCCTGCATTCCATGAGGCACGATAGGGTACAGAATGTTCTGGAGAGTTCCAGATGAAAGATCTCTAAGAGCCAGAACTTACTGAAGTCATGTAAGTCGGCTCTAAAAGAGACAAGGCTTGAAGATAATCTCTACCTGTAGAAGGGAGGTCTTCAGCCTCACAGGGCCACATCCCTCAGTGGACTGGAGGGGACAGGCAGTTCCTGACTGGGAGGGAGGGCACATGTGGGTGTGGTTCCCCCAGGGCGATGGTGATGAAGGGCCCGTGCAAACTCTGAGCTGGGAGCCCACACTGTGTGAGGTGCACCACAGACTGCCCTGTGCCTGCAGGTTCCCACGGGGCCACCAGCAATGACGCTGCCACCTGAGACAATGGGCACGTCGTCCAGCATGGTGGGCACAGAGGGTGTGCCAGAGACCGGGCGGGGACCGACTGGGAGCCCATCTCACACTCTGGTCACTCCACTCTAGGCCATTGTTATGTCTCCCGGGCACCCACATGAATGAGAGGCCCTGGATGCAGCCACGCCCCTAGGCAGAGATGCCCTTCCCACATGGCGAGGCATCAGGCGCAGGGAGGGGCAATCATGTGAGGAATGTGCTATCCTCTGGTCTGAGAGTGGAGGGGATGGATGCTGGCGCAGGCCTGCAGGGTCTTGCTGTCAGCCTTGAGGGCTGGGGAGGCTGGCTGGGCCTCTCAGATGGGACTCCAGGCTGCCAATGGTGCTTTTGCTCTGCAAACGTGACCTGCCTCCAAGGAGCACGAGTGTGCATGGCTTGAGATGTTGCATCACCAGGGCAACTAGCAAGATTGGTGAAGGGTTGGATGGGCCCCATGTTGGGGCTGGGATGGAGCCTGGGAGCCATGGAGGGAGCAGGACAGCAGAAGCTCCCTTTGGCCTCTGCACACCTGCGAGGTGAGACTGGCATCGTGGTTTTGGAAGAACGAACTCCGGTGTGGCCAGGGGAGAGGGTTACAGCTGCTCTGTAGGTGGCTTGGCTTGCAGGGAGGAAGCACGAGTGTCTGCCAACATGGAGGATGGCAGGGGCCGGGCAGGAGCCGCGCCAGCAGTGGGGAGGGGAGCACAGGTGCTGGAAGGTTCTGATCACTCGAGTTGGTGTTTTCAGATAATAAGACAAGGAAAGAGGAGGACGTCGCAGGTCAGGGCCCAGTGTGCAAATCACAGCCCTGGGCCGCGGCTCGCAGCCCTTATCCCTGCAGTAAGTGCTCCTCCAACATTACTCATGAGCACCAACTGTGTGCCATGCTCCACCAGGTGGGGGCTCCTGGGCTTGCATGCTAATGGGGAGGAAGGAGGGAACTGAGACATACCCCAGAGAGGGATAAGAGGAGTGAGGCCGAAGAAGAAGAGGTCCCCCACCCCGGGGTGGTGGTGGCTGCTTGCAGTGACAGCCTCCGCCTCCAAATGTGTGAAGGTGAGGTGGGAACACATGCATCGTCGACCCCCAACACTCAGGGAGCCGTGAGCCCCACCCTTTCCCTGCCTGTGGAGCCCCAGGAAGGCTGTGCAGGAGGCAGTGACTGCCAGGCCCGGTTAAGTCCTGCATTCTGCCATCGCTGGGGAGCACAGGCTGGTTACCCACTCATCCTGAGCACAGCATTGTGAACGTGCGGGTGTGTGTGAGGCGCCTGGAGCAGCGCCAGCACCTGATTGGTGCTGTCACAGTGACTCCTGTGACGTTGGCCAGTCAGGGCCCTACAGGGAGTCATGACATTCCAGTCGGGCCAGAGCCAGCACTCTGATGCACGATCCTGACACACTGAAGGGCCTCGTGGGCAGGCTCAGGGGCCTCTGGCTAGCAGGGCTGGCTTTGCTAAGCTTCTGAGCGTGAGCCTCCTGTCACCGGAGAGCACAGGCCAGACAGGAGGTGCCGCCTGTGGGAACGCTGCAGGATGATCCCCTCAGGCTCGGCACGGCCGGGACTTAGCGCTCAGATGGTGGTGGCTGAGGTGTGAACAGGAGGCCCTCACTGACCAGGAGTGCCACTGTCCACTATGCACAGATCAAAACAGTCCGTGCATGCTTCTTAGCTTCTGTCAGCCAGTCACTTATTTAATGCAAGCTTCACAACACACAGATGGCCGGGAGTGTGGGCCAGGCAGGCCTCTGGTTCTCTGCTCGTGAGTCTGCACACTGCACCATGACAGACTGCACCCTGGGCTTTCACGCTCTTTGAAGGCTCAGATGCTGTGTGCCTCGTGGACAGACGTGGGGGTCCGTATCAATGAACTTTATTGCTGGGACCAAAACAGCAATGAGGGAGGAAAGACTTATTTGTCTCATGAGGTTTCAGTCCATGGTCAGTTGACTCCATTGCTTTGGGCCTGAGGTGGGCCAGAACTCTATGGTAGAAGGGCCTGTTGGAGTGAAGCTACTCATCTCATAGTAGCCATGAAGTAGGGAGAGAAAGAGGAAGGGGCCAGGGACAGGATCTAGTCCCCAAAGGCACACCCCCCAGTGACATACTTCCAGCCATGCCCCACCTGCCTATAGTTCCACCATCTCCTAGTAGTCCATTCAGTCATCATTGGATTAATCCAGTATTGAGGTCGGAGTCCTCAGGATCCAATCACGTCCCTAAAGCCCCACCTGTGAACACTGCTGCATTAGGGAACATTCCAGATCCAAGCCGTAACAGGGTCTGAAGGAGGCGAGCGACTCTAGGGCAAGAGGGGCCTGACAGGTTTCAGGAGGGGAGACTCTTCTGTGCTTGGCCGATGCCCGGACAGCAGCGATCTTGGTCTCAGCACAGCAGGAGCAGGTCAGCACAGCTGTGCTCACAGGGCCACCGCTGCTGTATGGCTGGTGATGTCTATTGAGCACTCACTGAGCTCCGGGCCCTGTGCATACTTTGCATATGTGCTCTTGGATTAATCAGGGGCTGCAGATAACAGCATGCATACAGAAAGAGCCCTACAAGGCATTGGCTCCCGTGGGTATAGACTCTGAGAAGTCCTGTGTTCCCCCCTCTGGAAGCTGGGCACTGGGAGTGCCAGTGGTGGACAGCTGATGGTGCAGGTGCCAGTCTGAGACTGACAGTCAGGAGAGAGTAAATCCAGTCTCCCCTGTGGAGCCGTTCAGGCCTCTGTGGTTGGGGTGATGCCCACGCTGTGGAGAAGCCATCTGCTTTACCTAGGGCACCAATTCCAATGCATCGGGAAGCACTCACGGACACACCAGAAGTAAGACCTAGCCAGCCACCGGGGCATCCCTTAGGCCAGGCAAGGTGACACGTGAAATTCGCTATCGCAGTCCCTATTTAATAGTCAAAATGACCCTAGAGGTCAGTTCATGAATTTCTTCATCTACTGTGGAAGAGACTAAGGCATGAAGATGGAGAGCCATTTGCCCTATGCTGAGAAAAGAAAATGGGACACTGGGTGTTATGGTTTGACTCTAGAATGTCCCTCAGGAGCTCATGCATTGAATGTGTGGTCCCCAATGCTGCTGGTTCAGAGGTGGGCGTTTAGGAAATGAGTGGATCATGGGGAATCTGACCATGACCACTTGATTAACCCATCAAGTGGACTAATCCATTGCTAACTGAACAGACTACTGGAAAGTAGGACCTAGGTGGAGGAAGTAGGCACAGGGGCATGCCCTGGAAGGATTTATGTTCTCCCTGCCCCCCACCCTGTCTCTGCCTCATGGTCGCCAGGACCTGAGCAGCTTTCCTCTGCCATGCCCCTCCGCCATGATTTCTGCCTTGCAGCCAGCTAGCCATGGACTGAATCCTCTGAAATTATGAGCCAAAATAAATCTTTCCTCTTCCAATTTGTTGTCAGGTATTTTGGTCACAGTGATGAAAAGGTGACTAACACATGTGATTGAAACTAAATCCATCTGACGCCAAAGCTTGATTTCACAAGTCTGTCATCTACCTATGAAAACAAGTCAGAGCGGCATCAGGGTATCCACCCCTCGGTACTCCATGCTCACTCGTGGGGTTGGATGGGAGAGACAGAGCAGGAGTCAGCGCTGTCAGTCGGGGACTCTGCACATCCCTGCCCAGGTGGGTGCATGGCAAAATGAGAGCCACTGCAGGTCTTGGACCAGGGTGAGGCATGGTCATGGAGGGAAGGATAGAGAATTTCCACTTGAGGTTCTTTGTATCATCCAAGATCATCAGCCTACATCATTTGGAGAGCAGAGGAAGAATTCCTAAGGACTGGGGATTTTATACTGGGTAAGACAGTGGAGCTGAACTACCCACCCCAGAGTTCCCCACTGGGATGCCTTTGCAGCCTGTGTAGGCTGGGGACCATGCACCTCAGAGCTGAGCAAGGCTCTTCTCACCCTCCAAGGACACGCAGCTAAGAGGGCGTGTTTCAGAGAACACACTTGCCCCTTCTGCCAGGCCCCGTAGGGAGGCCACCTCCAGCCCAGGGTCCAACTCCCCTAGGTTCTCTGAAACCTCTCCAGTCCCTTGGCATGGGGAGGTCAGACACACAGAAAGTGTCTCCATTTTGCCTCATCACCCTCTGAGCCCATGGCCAGCAAGTGGAGGGGAAGGGCTGCATGGTACTCCCTCTTCCTCGGACCTCTCATTCCAAGGGAATAACTACTGGAGAGCAGGGGTCTCTGGAGTCCTGAGTTATCTGTGCCATCTGTGGGCCCCATGGTGCAGGATGGTGGGGGGTCCCTAGAAGCTGGCCCTCACTAGCTGAAGCAGAGCCCCCAGCCCTGTAGGCATGGAGGGCTGCTGTCAGTCTGAGTGCACAAGGAAGAACACAGGAGGGCTGTGGAGGAGAACCTGGTGTGATTTGTGGCCTGGCTGCAGGACTCTCAGACTGAGCCCAGATCTGAATGAGTCCTGCCTGGCTGCTCATCTGCAGGAATATGAGGCAGGCATGGGTCTGGTCTTAAGCCACCCAAACTGGGAGCATGTTGCTGAGTGGTGGATCAGTAACACAAAGGTGAGAGGTCTCAACCCTGTGAACAGATGGCCTTCGAGTTCTCTCCAGGGGGTTGCATGGACTTTTCTGCCCCTGGAGGTTATAGGCAGACAGTCCTAGTGACTTACCGTGGTCTGTGGTGAGAGATACCCTTCACTATTTCTTTCTTAGAAAAAAAAAAAAAATTACCAGCATGATGGTGTAGATGTTCTGGAGTATTTGAGGCCCTCAACTACAGAGGGAAGTTTTCTCAAATGCAACATCAATTCCTATTTCATGTTTGCATGGAATATGGGAAAGCAAAGTGAAAAAACAAGAAGAGCCAGACACACTGGTCAGTGGGAGCAGAAGCGTGTTCAACCCCTGCCATAACGGGGCGTTCCTAAACAAACACGTACTTAAGGTGAATGTGTGCAATTTTTTAACAGGAACTAAGCAATGATCACCGGCCTCACATCTCTCCGTTGTTTCACTATGTGGCCATCTGGTTCCACAGGACACAACTCTACCTTAGGTTTGCTTCTTTAATTAATGTGATTCCCCATGTGCATGCTGTTCCTTGTCTCATTACAGTCCCTGAAGTGTGACTAAAGAACTTGAATTCTGGATCATAAAGCTCAGAGTCAAGTATGGATCTGCTTAAAATTGTCATCTTTACAAGCCAGGAGCTTCAGGGCTCTGAGCTCCCTTTTCCTGAGCCGTAGACAGGAGTGCAGTAATGCCCAATTCAAAGTCATGACTGTAGAATTGAACATGGGCACCATGTATTTCAAGCCTTGGGAGCTGCTAAGGGGTCTGCGAAGTTCAAAGTTCAGCACCCTCTTTTGTGGAAGATTGCAAATCCACTCCTTGGACCAGAATAGTCTGAGCCGAACAACGTGAGCTGCTCTGGAGTCTCAGGTGCCCCAGCAGCTTCCAGCGGGTTCCAGAGGTCTGCTTGCTGAGAGTTGCTGGAGGCCTGCTTCATGCCACCCTGGCAAGAATGGCCCTGTCCCACCCACCTGTCTGCCCACAGAAGGAAGAGCTGTGCCCTCCTGCTGGGCCCGTGCCAGCCTCCTGCCTGCTGGCGGGCAGCCTCTTGCCTCCAGTGTGTCTCCTGAGTTTAGCAGTGGGTGTGCCCTCTCAGGAGGGCCCAGTGGAAGTGCTGCTGTGGTCTGCTGTCCCCACTGCCTGTCTCCCCCCAGTAGGAGCTCCCCTTTATCCCTTGACTGTTCACTCAGCCTCAAGCCCGGCTCTGTCACGAGTCCCAAGGAGCAAAGGTGAGACCAGGAGGAGCAGGCCACTCTCCTCATGCAGGCACCTGCACCAGGTGGCCCTCATGCCGTGTTCTGGCACCCATACTTCTGGCAGTGCCCCTGACACTCCACTTCTGCTCCCCTCCCCTTCCAGAGCCCCCTCCTCGGCAAACAGTCGAGCCTCCTCTGTTAACCTGGGCATCTTCTTCAATCAGGGCCAGTCAGCATTCACTCTGTAACTGGCTCCGAGAGCACCGCCCTCTTCCCACTGGGCCAGGGAAGGTTTGCAAGGGGTCCAGCTGGTGCATATTCATGTTGCTTTTTTATTCCAAAACTGTCCATAATAAGCACACAGCACAAGCTCCGCCATTTCTCAGAAGTTCATAAATAAACATTAACTCATTCAGTCCTTGCCCCTCACTGGAAGACTGGAACTTTTGGATGATAAAATCTGAGACACAAAGTTTACACCCCTTGTCCACAGTCACACTGTGAGTAGATGAAGCCCAGATTCAAGGCCAGGCCTGCTGGGACCCACGTCCATGTCTGTCATCTCCGCATCGCTCTGCCTGGCACTGCCTGGACCCTCCTGGGTGGGATAATCCTCCGTTTCAGCCTCTGGAAACTGACGGTTGTTTCCCAGTGCTGGGGGCACCTGGCTGGGAACTGGTGCCGCTCCTTTTGCACAGGGACCTCTCCCCTCGGGGCAAACTGTTCCACCAACACACATCACACAGTCGCGTCCTGCATGTCCTTCAGCTGCAACTCCCAGGCTTTCAGACTCTGGACACTCCAAACATTACCTTCCTGTCAATAGCTGGGGGGTATTTAAGGGGATTTCAATTTTCCTTTATCTTTGCACAAGGTATATGACTTTTTCCTGAGGTTATTTCTGCAAGAGTTTACATGAAATAATGATGTTGAGGTCAGAACAGAGAACTTCCTCTGTCGCTGAGCCAATTCACATTGCCACACAAAATTGAACGGTCTATTTACGAACATCCCACCAACACTGGGTTTTAGTGGGTGCTGGTGCTGGAAACCCGGGGCCTGATGTGTACTAAGCACGTGCTCTATTACTGAACTGCAGCCCATCCCCCATCATTTTTAAATCTTTTCTGGTTAGGTTTACAATGACACCGGGGGCTCCTTCAACTCGCATTCCCCGCATCAGCATGATATCGTCTGTGTGCACTCCTACAGGTGGACATTTGACTTTGAATTCATTCCTCTGTGTATTTAGCATTGAGGAATGTCAGCAGATGTCCTCATGTTCAGTGGCGCGCACCTGTCTTTTGGGGCTATGCCATCCTATTCCATGGATCTGATTTTGGACGTTAAGCAACAGGAGGGCTGGAGCAGGGGGGCTTCGCCTGGCTTTCTGCGTGTGTCGTGAGTGCTGGACGTGCTCTTGTGCAGCTAATGACTTGCAGAGACGTCTTCTGAGATGGTTAGGTGATAGTGACTGCTCCTTCCTTGCTGAGGAGGACACTGACAGGGAACCAGAAAGGCAGGGGGTGGGGGTTGTAGTCAGGAGAGTGCACAGGATCTGCTGGAGTCCAGAGGTGCTGGAGGGCAGACCTCCTCCTTGGGTTTGGGTTCTGAACTGACTGTGCAAACAGACTCAGCTGCTTCCTGGCTGAAGGTGCTAATGGGTCAGAGGAAAGCTCCCAGCAGGTATTTCCCAGTGCATCCTTGATGGAAGGACTGAGCACGGTGAGGGTTCCTGCTGCTGGAGGTGGTGAGATACCCATGATGGGGCTGGGGGGCTGGGTTGAGTGGGAGATTCAGGAGAGAGGGGGAAGACTAGCACAAGTGTCTTAGAACCAGGCAAAGGGGGACTTTTGCTGGAATGAAGTCAAGATGATTGTTGGGGTCACTCTTGCTGTGACAGACATTTACCTGGGTGGCAGAGGATGGCCGGTGCCTCTGGATTCCATTGCTAAGATCTCAGCCAGCATTTCCTGGCCACCCCAATAGATGGTTCCCTGAAGCTGGCTAGGGAGAAAGATCTCTTGATAACCAGCCCCCCATCCCCAACCTCAGGGGTTTGTGTTCCTTGGCATGCAAGGTAAAAGGTCGATGAGGGAAGAGGGGGCCCTCATCCCAGCTCAGAAACAAGTCCCACGTAGGACTTCAAACTCTAAGTGCAAGTTCCCAGGGCTCAGTTCCAAAAACCAGTTATACATCTGCACAAGCAATCCAAGTCAGTGCCCATACCTGGTTGGCAGGGAGATGGAGGGCAGGCCTCAGGTGGACAGAGGGTCCCAGCCCTAGGTCAAATGGTTTCTCAGAGTTTAGGTGCCCCATGCCACGTCTGTAAGAAAGGTTTATTTTGGTTCATGGTTCAGAGGTTTCAGTCTATGGTCTCTTGGTCCCATTGTTTTTGGGCCTGGGGTGAGGCAGAATGTCACCTGGGGCCATGAGAGGAGGTGCTCCCCTCTGGGGTGGGAAGCACATGAGGGAGAAATGGGCCAAGGCCCCTGTCCCCTTCAAGGGCACACCATGACCTCACCCCACTTCCTGAGGCTCACCACCTCCCAACAGTGCCACGCCGGACCAGGCCTTCCACACACCCAAACTGCACGTGGGTCCTGTTCCCAGGTAAGCTCCTCTAGTTATTCATGTGGTCCCTTTGTGGATGACAATATTCCCAAAACTGGTTTGTGGCCATGACACAAACCTGAGCACCTTTGGAGGTATGTGTGGACGGGAACTTGACCTTGCTGCTTCTTGCAAACAGTGGAGTGAGTTTCTTATCCCCCACCCCCATTTGAAAAGCATCACCTAGTGTGGACCCTTGTCCCAATGGCCCAGACACTGTCCTTTCCTTGCGGACCTCTTTCTTCCTCATTAGTTATTTCCTCCTCATTTTGATTTCAAATGTTCTTTGCCCTCAGTGGATAATTGATCAGGAATTTGAGGAACACAATGAATCCCACTGAACCACGAGGTTATTTAACGTGTTCCAGATGCAGGCCTCTGTTGGGGGCCTCCGTCATTGGAGGCAGGGGCCTGAACCCCGTGCTCCCAGGATGCAGGGTAGGTTCTGCTGGCTTCCAGAACCTGCATCCAGGGAATGCAGTAGGAACCAGCGAATAGGAAACATCGGGAGTGCTTGTGAGGTTCAGCCCAGAGTTACGCCTTCCCTGTCTCCAGGTTGTGGACAATGATACTACATGCAATCTCCGTCTCATGTCTGAATGTTTCTTTTGGATCAAAATCATGGTCACAGAGTTGACAGCTGGGAGTGAGAGGTAAGCTGTGCACATCTGTAACCTCCACCTCTGTACAAGATGTGGGTGCCGGGATACAGTGGCACCCTCGTGACCGTGCCAAGACCGACCATGCCATAATGCACACCTGGCTGACCTTAGTGTCCCAGTTCACTTAGCTCCTGTCTCTGGGTGGCCCTGAGCCTCTGGGAACAGAGGAAGGGGTAGGCTCGGTGGTGTTGACGGCCCGCAGAGCAGTCTGGGCTTCTCATTCTGCTGAGGACTCAGCATGTGGGTTTGCAGAGAAGGTGGATTAAAAACATTTTTAAAGATGTATTTAAAATGTCATTGCCATCATACTTGTATTTCCTTATGGAGTATAATATTATGATTTAATACACGTATTCGATCTGTAACGATCAAGGCAGGATACTTAGGATTTCCACCTGTCAAACGTGATCATGTCTGTGTGCTCTACCTTCCAACTCCTCCAGCTGTGTTGGAATGTGTGCACTGGCGCCCCCACTGTGCTGGGAAGCATCACGCTAACTCCCCCATCCAGCTGTGGTTTGGTACCGTTATCCAGGCCAGTGGAGAGAGTCTTGACTGGGCCTCCAAGGCCTGGCTGGACCTCTGCTCTCCACAGGAACATACATGGGCCATTGTGGAAGACAGCGTGGAGATCGCTCTAAAGTTAGAAGTGGAGCTACTTTGTCATGCAGCAAGCCCACTGCGGGGACCACATCCAAGGAGGTGGCATCAGTGTGCTGAAGAGACACCTGTGCTCCTGTGTTCACTGAGCAGGGTTCACAGTGGCCACAGAGCAGAAAGGATTGCGGTGCCCAGCAAGGGATGAATGGATGGGGAAAGCACAGCTCATACCCAGTGGAGTACTATTCAGCCACAAAAAGGATGAACTCTGTCATTTGCAGAAACACTGATGAAGGTGGAGGTCACCATGTCAAGTGAAAAAGCCAGGCACAGGAAGACAAGGCCAGGGACCTCACCCACATATGGAGTCTAAGGAGGTGGTTCCACAGGAGCTGAGTATAGCATGGTCACAGAGGCCACAGTCAGTGGGGAGAGGGTGCTGAGCTTCTATACTAAGTCACAGGAGCAGGAGACTCTGGTGGGTCAGAAGGCATAGCCAGGTGCCTGGAGCAATGATGCACTGTACCTTTAAAGGTTAGGGAAGAGGGGCTGGGGTTGTGGCTCAGTGCAGAGCGCTTGCCTAGCATAGTGAGGCACTGGGTTCCAGCCCAGCACCACATAAAACTAAATAAAGGTATTGTGTCCATCTACAATTAAGAATTTTAAAAAACATTTTTGAAAAGGAAAAGGGATCTTCAAAGTTTTCATTATTCAGAGAGGACAAAGGTTTGAGGAGACATGTTCACCTGATTTAAACTCACTCAGTGCATACATGTATGGATGCATTGTCCCCTACTAATATGTGAGATTTTTATGTTTCTCTGTATCAGTTAAAATAGTTTAAGCTGGTGAGATGGCACACACCTGTAATCACAGCGACTAGGAGGCTGAGACAGGAGGATGGCAAGTTCAAAGTCAGCTTCAGCAAGTCAGGGAGGCTCTAAGCAACTCAGCAAGACACGGTCTCAAAGTAAAATATAAAATGGGCTGGGGACGTGGCTCAGTGGTTACGAGCCTCTGGGTTCAATCCCTCCTACCAAAAAATAAGAAATAAAAATAAAAAACATTAAAAAATAAAAAGATAAAAACTTTAAAAGACAAATAAAAATAGAGGCGAGAATAAGATAATACTCCTCAAAGTTCTTACAGGGCACCCGAAGGGAGTTGGTGGGCTTCAGGCCCTGACGTTTCCCAGTACCTGTGTATTTTGGGTTCTCTTTGCTAAAGGCCAGTGCCCCCTGCGGGGAGAGGCCTCTAGAGCTCTCCCGAGCGAGTGCAGCCCCTGTTCCCAGCTGCTGGGTGGGGCTGCGCCTGGTCAGAGCCTCTGGGAGGTGAGCCCCTGTGGCAACAAGCCACCACTCCAAGTGCCTGCTTGGCCCAGCCAGTCACAGGATCCCGGGGTCAGAGTTCTGCATCCAGCTGCTCTTTCTCTGCCTGCCTTAATCCCTGAAGAGAAGCCTGTGGTGGTTGGGGGCAGGCAGCTCAGATCCCTGCGTGCATGCTCCCCGCTCTCAGTTGCCAGGGAGTTGGCTCAGCCTTGGCGGAAATTAGGGAGCTCAGGGAAGGAGCTTACCCGTCATTCAGGCGAGCTCAAGAGGGACAATGGGCCGGAGCTGCGCAGGATTACCTGGTGCACCTGGGACCTGCGTGCAGGGCGCGCCTTGGACCAGGGCCTTCTTGCACAGCCTCTCCCCTTTGCTGGGGTGGAGTCCCACTGTCTCGCCGTGGATGTTCCTTGGGCCTTCCCAAAATGCAGGTTACCTAATGCTGTTTCTTCGGGATCCTGCAAGGGTCGAATCCAGTTTGGAGGAGCCAGGTGCGTCCTGCAGAGGTGCCCAGGCCTGGGCAGAGGGCCCTAGTCAGTCCTGGAGGCAGGAGGAAAGCCATCCAGCTCCAGGGGGACCACCCCCACTCCAGGACCTCGGTTCCCTTGAAGAATGCGAGGGGGATTAATTTTATTTGCCAGTTCCCTTCTGCTTCTTTGAATTCGAAGGGCTTATACTCTGGGGCAACCAGTGTATCAAAGCATAGCAAGCACTAATAATTATGAAGTATGATTATAATACATTATGCAATGAATTATATTACATAGTGTTGATGTTATATGTTATTAATATTTACATATTATATAGTTTATGTTTATAAAGTATACATTTAATATCACATACAATATATACTTACACACAATGTGTACACATTAATGTGTACACATTATATATATTTTATAATATAAAATGTATATTTATATATGTACATATATAATAGATCAAAACACACATAGAGGGACATACATTTAGCACTTCTAATCCACAAATCCAAAATCTGAAATGCTCTTTAATCCTACAAGTTTTGAGCACCAACTTGACACAGTAATGGAAAATTCCACACCTGACCTTGTGTGATGGGCCACCATCAATGGAGGAGCACTGAAAATATTGCATGAAATACCTTCCAGCTTTGAGCATAAAGTGCATATGAAGCAGTGAATCTCATGCTGAGACGTGGGTCCCCTTGCCAAGAGAGCTTATTATGCATATGCAGATATTCCAACGTCCAAAGAAATCCAAACTCCAAAATGCCCTTGGTCCCAGAGGTGCTCCCCACAGCCAGCTGTGGATTCCTGCTAAGGAGTATGCTGGCCTATGCTGAGTCCTTCCCATGCCCCCTTGGGTGGATGAGACCGTTTCACACATCAGGATGGGTGAGTCTCATTAGGCTGCACCCCAAAAAAAGCATCCACAGAGCCCTGACTGCCTTGTGTAATGTCTATGTCTTTTGGTGACCAGGACGTGAGGATGCACCTCTACCTGCCCAGCTAGCCTCCACATCTCCCAGACTACCTAGTGGATGAGAAGTAGCACCAATAGGCAGAAAGAAACCTGCAGGCCTGGCTAGGCTTCTCAGAAATTGTTTTTCAGAGTGTGGTTAGCTGCCCCTGTCTATGAATAGGTGTCTGCTCTCAAGGTCAAGGCTGTCATCTGAGCTCCTCCTGAGGACCCAGAGCACCAGGACACCTCTTCACCCCAAGGGATGAAGAGCCCACTGGGACATCTCAGGGGAAAGGGGTTTTCTAATAAGATGCTGGTCCTCAGCTCCTGGTTGCATTGAAAGCCGTTCACAGAGGTCCATGTTCATGGCTCTGCTGCCCTCTGCAAGACCAGCTCAAAGGAGACCTATCAGAGTGAGCACGAAGCTAGGCACATCACCACCTGACTAAGCCTGCCTCCCCTGTTCCTCGGGGGCTCAGGACCAGGCTGTAGAAGCAGGAGCAGGGAGCTCCGCAGCAGTGTGCCCACCTGCTGCCCTCTCCTCCAGGCACAGAGCCCCTTCTTTGAATCCGGGCACATCCTGGCAGGAAGAGCAGGGCATGCAGGGCTGACTCTGTTTTCCACAGAAAGAAAGAAAAGCTCGAATGGTGTAAGGGGCTCCCAGGGTGCAGAGGCCCCCACGCTGTGTGGGTCAAATCCAGCCTCCCTCCCCCGGTCCTGCCAATCACGTGGAATAAAGGGCCGGCGCTCATTCTTCAAGTCATAGAGTGCCACCTTGAAGCGTGTTCCAAGGAACGGGCCCTTTTGTTCACATAAAAGGAAAACCAACACAGATACATTTACTTGGGGTTTTTGCAGGAGACCTTCACCCACAGGGAAGCTGCAGGACCAGGCGAGAGCCCCCGCACCTGCCTCCCCTGCCTCCCCTGCTCAGCTCCGCCAGTGTGATGCAATGAGCAAATAACCAGTACCCAGGAGAAGGTTCCAGATTCTCAGCAGAGCACCTCAGGGCAGCTCTTCCTAGGGTCTGAAATTTGCCCCAGAAATGACAGATCCACTCCACTCTGAAATATTTTGATTAGATAGACCTAATGATCAAGTTTACAGACTAAAATCATAATCTTCTTCCTACCCCAACATCCCTGACTCAGTCTCTGCCAAATTAGAATAAAATCAACATGTGACTGTGATCATGGTTCACTGTGGTCCCTCAGAGGTGTCTGCTGGCTCATCCCAACAAGCGCACACACACACTCCTCCTCTGCACACGTCGCTAGACTCTTCATGCCTACCATGAGTGTGGATCTTCCTGATCTTCCCATCGGCAGGCATGGAAAGTCCTCATTCCATCTGCAGTCGCATTGTGTGAGTGGACCAGAATACAGCTAACAGATCTTCCATGAACGAACATTCCCGTTTACACTCTTCTGCATTACACTGCTAACTAAATAACCTTGTACAATATTATTATTACTATTATTATTTGGTGCTGGGGATTGAACTCAGGGCCTTGGTGCTTGCAAGGCAAGCACTCTACCAACTGAGCTATATCCCGGTCCTTACATTATTATTTTATTTTCCATGAGTACCAATACGTGTGTGTGTGTGTGTGTGTGTGTGTGTGTGTGTGTGTGTGACACATTCTGGGCACTGGAATTCCCAGGTCGAAGGATGGTGTGTTTGTTTAGGCATTTCTAGATATCCACCTCATGTTTACACTCCTGCCAGTTCCTCAGGACAGTGTCTTTTGCCCTTAGCCTCAACATCATTGTCTTGTCTGACTTTATTTTGACCGACTTGCTAGATTAGAAATTGTTTCTCAGTGGGATTTTATTGAGCATTTCTCCTGCTAAGAGTGAGGTAGAACATTTCTTATGTTTAAGATGCATTTTTACTTCCTTGTTTCTATCATCCCGTCTTTCAACTCCTTAATGGATGGCAGATAACACGGTGCTAAGGAGAGCTCTCTCCCAACCGCTGAGTGTGACATTAGGAGGGCACGCATCTGTCACGTCTTTACTTAGGTGTGGACCACGGGGAAGATGAGCCCCATGGGAAGAGAGGAAATGGCAGGCCCTCACATTCCAGGAGCCAGGAGATGGGACCCACAGGTTAGGATGCATCCAGGTGATGGCAGGCCTTGGGTACTGGGGGTTGGGTTGCACCTGTTCTACAGGTGGAAGCAACAACAGCCAGTCAGTGGCTTGATTGCCCTGGTTGCTCATGCCGCGAGCACTGCCGTGTGCCAGGACACAGGGTGTAAATCCACATCCCTTAGTGCACATGTTAAGCCAGTTGCCGCAGCCAGCAAGCCAGGGCAGGAGCTGCAGAGAATCCTGGGGCTCACAGAGTGACTGTTGGTGATGCAGAGCGGTTGGTGAGATTGGGGTCCACAGCCTGTGTTCCGTCTGGTGCCGGTTTTGGTCCTGAGACGCAGAGCCTGTCTCTGCTCCCCAGTAGATCCTTCTGGAATTGAGACCAGAGAGAGGAGCAACGGGATCTGCTGTCACCCCACGCCGGGACAGACCAGTCAGTAGGCAGAGAGCTTGAACCGCAACCCATTTCTTCCCCAGATGGATCCAGTTGCAGTAGGGAAAGGAGAGAGGAGGAAGAGAGAGAACTCAGGCCAATTAAAACCTAGAAAAATTAGAGGTTTCCAGGTCTCCAGATTTTCATTTCTTCTATTTTCTTGCTTGAAATAGGGGGAGTCAAAAAAGCACAGATTTTTCCTGTTTTCATAGATATTTAATGCACATTACCAAGAGAAGAAATGATATTTTTATTATATTTCAAACCTAAATATAAACTAATTTTGAGTTGGCTATTGCTGTAAGTGATTTCAGGCGACATGCCTCTCCTTAGAGTGGTTGGCTCATGGCAGTACCTGGACCTTGTCCTCCAACTAGGAGCAGGACATGAGGGAGGACCGGAGGGTCGTGAAAACTCTTAAGGCCATGTGTCCACTAGCCATGCTTCTGACGACAAGGGGAATTCCTCTGATCCCGCTTTCAAAGGGTTACACATGAACGTGTTTCATGAACTTGACTTCATCATATTAAATTCCAGTTCTTTTGACACTTGAGCCTACTAGGAGAAATGAGCAGGTTTTATTTACTTAGAGTCTAGAATCAGAAGCCTGTCTTATCTCACCAGTTAGAGGGAAGAAGGCACAGAGACCCTTGAGGCCACGTGGGCAATCCTGCTTTCATTTTGAACATCCCGAGTCCTGTGAACGGTTGAGAGTGTGTTTGTCTCAGGATGCACGCAGCAGAGAGCTGGCAGCTGGGCACCCCAGGCTTCCATCACCGAGGTTCTTCTCGGCCCTCCCGGCCCTCAGGAGACAGATGGCTCACTCCCACATCTTGCCAGCGGTCATTCGGTTGATTCCCAGCTCTTGAAGCTGCACGCCCTCCTGGCTTTCCCAGCTGATGGCGAGGGCTCCCCGGGTGGATGAGTCTGTGAGAAGTTGGCTTTCAATATTAAAATAATGAATAGGCTTTAATGCAATTCTTAAAAGCCATTCAACCAGGAAGAGTTGGCTGAGATGCGAGACACTGCTTTCAGTGTGTTCTCATTTACATGTTTTCCAACTGCGTTTTCTTAGGAACACAAAAATCCAGGGGCCCGCCCCCAGATTGCCTTGAAGCAATTGGATTAGAAACCACTCCTTGTCCATGTTAGCACCAAGGAAATGCCAGCCTTCCTGTGCCCAGTACTTTTCTTCAAGACCATCTCCTCAAGTTGTGGGTAAATATGAAATCGGCAAGATCAAGGCCTGTGTGTCCCTGTGCTCCAGCCAGAGCTGCCGTGCCAGGTCGGCTCAGAGTACAGGAGCTTCCCAGATGAGACGCCGTCCCCCCTCACCCTGTGGGCGGGAGGACAGTGTGTTCAGTGCCTGGACAGTCTAGGAGGGGCCAGCACCTGGTCACCCAGCAGAGTTTTTACTGCAAACGTCTTTCTTCTGTCCTTTGTTATTATTTCAGGCAAAACCACATACAGACACCCATACACTCACTATAAAATAAAATTTAAAAATTTAACATTTCCTATTTGTTGTTATTCTGGACTTAGTTTAAAAGAGTATGTAGGAGATCATAGAGTGCACCCAGCTTTGACACCCAAGTGCCCATTTGGGAAAGGGGAGGGTGTCCCTCTTCTTCACGTTTTTTGTTTTGTTTTGTTTTGTTTTGTTTGCATTTTTAATTGCAAATCTATCCATAAATAATATAGCAATTTCTTCTGAATTTAAATTATAGATACCACTCTAGAGACACTTAATTTTTTAAAAGTCAGAATTATATTTTCAAAATATAATTTCAAAATCTATTTTCATTCACATAACCAATAGGTAGACAAATTTTGATATTCAGTCTCTGTCTTTGAACATGCAAAAATTAGAGCAAATTAAAAAATTAGTAAAAGGGTTCATCTACAGTCACTGTGATTTCTGGCACACTGTGCTGCTTTCTGCCGCTGGGCATTGCCCCGTTTCACACCATCTTCGCAGGGAACGTCCCGGAGGCCCCATGTTGAGGCCTGTGGCCAGCCTGTGGCAATCTCCAGGGTTGGTAGAGCCCTTAGGAGCCGGGTCTGCTGGGGGAAGCTGGGTCCCTGGGAGTGAGCCCTGGAGGGGTGCTGGGACGGGGTGCCTCCCCGTCTCCCTCTGCATCCTGGCGCCATAGGGTGAGAGCTCCTTCTGTCACACCTCCCATCAGCTGGCTGCTGTCCACAGGCCCAGAAGCCCTGGGACCAGCTGACTATGCACTGAGACTCTGACGCTAGGAGCCCAAACACAGTTTCCTTCTCGTGTTTGTCTCTGATCTTTTGTCCCAGCAACGGACCCCTGACCCTCACGAACACCTTGCTTCCTCTGGTCACGTTGGTTTAGCCACAACTTCGCACACACACATTTCTGGGCTCACCTCCACCTCCTCCTCAATGCAGTTGCTCCAGGCACCGCATCCCGAGACTCCAACTCTTGTGCAACCCTGGGAAGGTTCTGCCTCCCTCGCCTTCTCTGGTGTCCTCACCGCATGACCAGGAGCCTCTTCCACGTACCAGTCATCTTTAATACACCACGGGCACAGCAGTAGTGAAACATGGCAGCTGTATTGTAGACGGCATTCTGGAAAAGTAATGGCTGAACACTAAGTCCTGAGCCAAGTGCTAAGCAGACCCCACAGTCAGGACAGCCCTCCTTCCCCAGGCTGGGGATGTGCCCTGGCCATTGTCCTTCAGATTTAGATGGGAGGTCAAAGCAAATGAGCTACCGCCCTGCCCCAGGACTCCCCTGGAAGGCCCACCCCACCAGGGAGGACAAAACCACTGTGGTGAGCACACCCACTCTCTCGTGCCCACGCGGCACTGTGCTGGCTCTTGAACGAACCGCTGTCTTATCTCTGAAGGTCGACAGCAGGTCTGACATTCGTAGCTGAAAACTTACTGTCTAAACAAATCACCAAACAAACCCAATCACAGTCCATCTTTCCAAACTGCTTGCCTGTGATCAGAACTTTCTGGTAAAATCCACCTATTGCTTGTTTAGCTGCAATTAGCCCTAAAAGAAACAAACTTGCCAAGTGTCTGAGCTGGGTCACTTAATGTTATAAAGGTCCTCATCTATGGGACTTGGAAGCTTAAGAAATGACCAGCTGACGTATGATTGGAGCCCAGGTCCAACAGATTCCCCAAGAACTCTAGGGAACCATCTTTGATACCGTGAATAGTTAGTGCCAGACAGTTCCCCCAGCCTGGCTTTGGCTGTGCCCCACAAATTCTGGCCTGTCGTATTTTCATTTTCACTTGGCTGATGGTGTCATGGGATGCTTTTTCTTGTGGCTTCATCTCCAACCTATGGATTGTTTACAAGTGTGTTGTTTTGTTTCTAAATGTTTTGAAGATATTCCTGTATATGATACACATACACACACACACACACACACACACACAATTGTTCACTTATGTATTCCATATGCATTAAAATTTCATCAAAAAATGTTCTGCCGGGTGCAGTGGCCCATATCTGTCATCCCAGCAGCTTGGGAGGCTGAGGCAGGAGGATTGTGAGTTCAAAGCCAGCCTCAGCAACTTAGCGAGGCCCTAAGCAATTCAGTGAGACCCTGTCTCTAAATAAAATACAAAATAGGGCTGGGGATGTGGCTCAGTGGTGGAGTGCCCCTGGGTTCAATCCTCAGTACCAAAAAATAAAAAAAGAAAAAAGAAAATGTTCTAAGTTCTGCGTCAGAATCAAACATAGTTTGGAAAACTTAAGGAAGTCTATTTATATACATTTTTCCTTTTTTTCATGTTCTTCCATCCCTCCTTACTTTCCCAAGTTTCCTTGTTTTGTCATTTCCTGTCAATGGTGAGAACTTCCATCAGCCGTTCTGTTAGACAGCTCCTCTGGTGGCAAGTTCTCTTGCTCTCCCTTCATCTGAGCATGCACTCATCTCCCCTTGATTCCTGAAGGCTGCTTTTGCTGGCCATAGGATTTGGGGTGGATGGTTCTTTTCTCTCAGCCCCTCCTTCCAGCTGCTGGGTTTCCGGTGAGAACCGTGTGCCCCTCCCAGTAGATCTCTGTCATAGGTAAAGCATGACTACTACCTTCAAGATGTTTTTCTTCACATTTAATTTTTACAAGGTTGTGTCTTGACATCAATTTCTTTGGGATTTTATTGCTTGGGGCTCATTCCACTTCTTGAATCTTTAGATTTACATCTTTTGCCAAATTTGGGAAGGTTTGAGTCATTACTTGTTTGAATATTTTTTCAGTCCTGCTCTTTCTGGAACTTCCCTGACACAAATATTAGATCTTTTGTTGTAATACCACAAATTCCTGATATCCCTTCCTTTTTTTTTTTTTTTCAAAACAAAAGTTTTCTCTATTGTTAGAATTGGATAATTTTTTTTGTTCTATCTTTAAGTTCTCTAATTTTTCTGTTCTTTCCCTTTTCCTACTGAACCCACCTATAGAGCTTTTAAAAAAGTATTTTCTAAGTTGTTGATGGGTCTTTATTTGTTTTTCATGCAGTGCTGAGGATCCAACCCAGCGCCTCACACATGCTTGGGCAGTGCTCCACCACTGAGATAGGACCCTGGCCCTAGAGTTTTTAATCTGTTACTTACTTCAGTTCTCAAGTTTCCATAGTTCCTTCCTTATTTCTTTATTCTGTTTCTTTTGAGATACTGTGTTTTTTATTTGTTCGAATCAGGCCCAGTAGGCTGTTGCAGCCGCTCATAAAGACTCCTGTGAGATCTATTAGACCATTTCAGCATCTGTCTTATCGGCGTTGCTATTAATTTTCCTTCTTCATCTAAGTTGAGATTGTCCTGGTTCATGAAAAGATGAGTGCTTTTCCACTGTGTCCCAGATGTTTCAGACTTTGTGTGACAGCTTCTGGGTCTGTGGAGATCGGGTGGCAGCGTGTGAACGTGCACCGGCCTGTGTGCCCCCCGTCAGGGGCTCTGCTTCAGACCAGACGTGCAACAGTTTAGCTCGGCGTGTCAGACCCACATCCATTGTTCATATTTTGGCTTTAGGAAACTCATTTACCTTTTAATGAAAAGAAAGCTTAGAAAAATGTCTGTCATCTTCAACTTTATTTTTATTATTCCAACAACACTTTTTTCTTCATTCACATCCAAATTCCAATCTTCTCACTTTTCTTCTAAATTTTTTTCCTCCAATGGTTTTTGAACTGTGAACTATTTCCACTTGACTTTGTCTAACATTCTTTATTGTGCCTTTCTTCCTGTAAGATATTATCCCTGGAGAAGGACTTGGGGTTGATCGATTTTTCTCTCAGCACTGTAAAGATGTCGCTTTCCTTTAGGATTGATTCGTGTCTGACAAAACATCATCATTCTTACCTTTTCCCTCTGTGTATAAGTCCCCCATATTTTCTTGCTGCCGTTCCCATTTTCTTTTCGTCTTGGATGACCACACACCCAGCTAGGTCTTTCTTTTTACTTATCCTCCCTGGGGCTCCCTGAGCTCTAGGATCCCTGGCCCGTCCCTGGCCTCCCGCACCTCCCGCCTGCTTCTCCCTCTGGGCTGGCACTGCTCCACCTCCTGGCCCACCTTGCTGTTCTCTGCCCTCCCTGCGTGTGCCACTTGCTAGTCACTCCTGCTTCATGCTCACGCCTCCTTCCTTCTGAGGGTGCAGATCCCACCTTCCTCCTTCCCAGGGGCGGCTTGCTGCAAGGCCCACTCAGGGGGCCTCCTCTGGGCTGTGGTTTTCATCCCAGCATCTCCATCTGACTCTACTTCCCACCTGTCCTGCTGGGTGTCCTCCTGTCCTGCTGAGTGTCCCCCTGTCCTGCTGAGTGTCCCCCTGTCCTGCTGGGTGTCCCCCTGTCCTGCTGGGTGTCCCCCTCTCCTGTTGGGTGTCCCCCTGTCCTGCTGGGTGTTCACCTGTCCTGCTGGTTGTCCACCTGTCCTGCTGGGTGTCCCCCTCTCCTGCTAGGTGTCCTCCTGTCCTGCTGGGTGTCCACTTGTCCTGCTGAGTGTCCACGTGTCCTGCTGTATTCTTTCACATTCCCGCATCTGCACTTAGCTGCTTTCTTAACTGCCATCTAACTTAGTAAAGGTCTAGGGTTGACCATTCCTCTGAGTTCAGCAGCTGGGCATTCTGGGTCTAGCTCTGCTGACTGCCTGCTAGTGTGACAGTGTCAGGTGGTCATTTAGGCCACCACTATCAAGAAGGGCAGGCAGAAACGAGGCCTGTGTAGGTGGAAGAGATAGAGCATCACTAATTCAGGGTGGTGATCACACCCAGTCAGAGAGTCAGAGGGCAGCACAGCGAGTGTCCAGGACAGTGATGTTTCCAGCTGACCAGACAACCCAGGAACACATGAGGAAGAAAGAGGACGTGCCCAAGCACAGTGATGGCCAAGGCACTGAGAACTAATAGGTGGTGAGCAAAAGCTGCTCAGAAGCACGCCGTGATCTCATGGAGACAGCAGCATGGTGAGTGACCTCTGCCGTTCTGCTGGAGCACACGGGCTGTGCATCCTAGTGAGGCTCTTTTGACAAAGTCCTGTGTGCACGGACTTGATGGACTCCACTTGGGGACCATTCCCCTCCCTTTCTGCCCCCTCCTCCCTCATTCTTCTTCCTCTACTCTGCTGACCTTCCTTTTGCTCATCATTAACTTTTTTTTTTTTTTTTTTGAACCAGGGATTGAACTCAGGGACATTCGGCCACTGAGCCACATCCCCAGCCCTATTTTGTATTTTATTTAGAGACAGAGTCTCACTGAGTTGCTTAGGGCCTCGCTGAGTTGCTGAGGCTGGCTTTGAACTTGCGATCCTCCTGCCTCAGCCTCCCAAGTGCTGGGATTACAGGCATGCACCACCACGCCCAGCTATTCATTAACTTTTGATGGGTGCTTTTTACATGTACATAAAGGTGGAATTCCCGTGGTGTATCTGCACATGCACATGGTGTGGTTTGTTGGACACACTCTGCAAGTCCCCTCTCCTGTCCTCCATCCCTCCCTCCTGACCTCCCTCCTGGCCTCCTGCCCAGCGGATATCCTGACATCATGGGTTATGATGTCAGGGTATCCCACACCATGTGGATGGGCACAGAGGAGCCACAGTGCCCCAGTGGCGACCGGTGGCCACTGTGAACTGGGAGGCGGGACACTGGTGGACAGACACATGGGCTCTTCCATGGCAGGATGTCCCAACACCGTCTATCAGCGACCTTGCAGGAGACAGCCTGTGCCCTGCAGACCTGCAGTGACCACAGTGTGGCTGGCACAGCCTGGTGTCCGGTCCTCTGCACTGGCACCTCCCAGCAACCGGGGTGTTTTAATCTGTTTCTGGTTCTGCTTTTGAGACCGCATCCCAACACAGCAAAGATGTCTACAGGACTCGGACGCAACCACCTCAAGTCACTTCTAGCCCCAGTCATCTTCGAGGCCACACTGGTGGCCTCATCTTCCGACAGCAAGACTTCCCCCGTACTACAGACATGGCAAGCCTTGAAAAGCTGCGATGCGCTCTCACCACCTCTCGCCCCCTCCATCTCCAGCTCCTCTTGCCCCTGGGTGCTGGGATCAAGCACAGTTCTCAGTGCAACCCCAGTTTGTCATTACCCATAGCACCCGAGTCCTACAGCCTCCTAGGCTCCAGAGGGAGTTTCAGGGTTTGGCTTTAGAAAAAATATTTGAGTAGAAGTCAAGAAACCCGATAATTCCATGTCCGCTACCAGCTCCCCGTGTGTTTCTGGCTAAGTCTCTGAACTCTGCTTTTCCACTTTTAAAACTAGATACCTACTACCTTACTGAGCATGTTGAGGGGTCACAGAGGAAGCCAGAGGGCTGCCTCCTGTGACAGCCGGGCAGAGGAGGTGGCACGACATGAAGAGAGGAGAGGAAAGGGAGCCAGGCAACCTACAGTGCTAGACACGGGAGGCGCTCACCATATGATGACTAAGTTTGAGACCAGGTATTAAAAAGCTAAGAGGAAGAAGTAGAGAACCCCTGTGTGGCTCGTGCTATGTCGGAAAGGAGAACTACGCGGAGCACTGGACCCTTATCAGGAGCTTCCAAAGACCTTAGCCAGGCCTTCAGAGAATTGGCCTGGGCAGAGCCCTAAGGAAGTAGGTGCTGGACTGGATGTGGCCGGAGGGACAGGTACTGTGGGACTCAGCGGGTGGTAATGGAAGACCGGTCTGAGCCTTGGAATGTTCCACGGTGGAGCCAGTGACGGCTGGCTTCAGAAGCGCTTGTTGGATGCTGGTGTTGCCACCAGGAGTGACAGTGATCCTGACCCTGATGAGCAACTCGGGAGTCACACAGCTGTGGGGCCAAGAAGACAGTGAAACTGGCTCAAGACAATCGCACTTGACACAATGCGGACAGGAGAGACTGAGAAGTGGCCGAGCGTCCAGATGCTTCAGGATGGCGGGGTGGCTGTACATGCCCAGCACAGGCAGCTGCCATGGAGGTTCCCGGTGAGAAAGGGGAGAGGAACCTCAGCAGATGCTGCGGGACTCCCAGGGCCTGTGCGGGAGCTGGCGTGGCAGCCCTGTGTGTCTCCAGGACATGTCCCAGTGGCCCCGGCGCCCCTGCCTGCGGAGGAGCTCTGTCTACAATCTCAGTCTTTAGGAATCAGGCCTCCAGGTCTGGCTGGCCTCCCGTCCTTCCCCCACTGCCCCACGCACCTCCCACTCCCAAGCCACTCAGACACCTTGGAAGTCTGCTCTGGGTCCAGGACCCATTTCCAAGCCATCCGCAGACACTTGACCTGTAACCTGTCAGATTGTCTTTGTCATCCTCTCAGGATCCGGGAAGCTTCGGAGTGAAAGTGCCATCTGTTTACGTATCTTTGTCTTCTGAGAGCACGGGAGGGGAGGAAGGTCTCTGCCTCTAATCGTGAGCCATTGCACTCTGGGTTCCAGGCCCCTGGAGGAGAGCAGGACCTCCTGTGGAGCATCCGGGGCCTGAAGGCCCCTGTGGCCTTGGTGCTCCCTCAGCACCTGGCCGCACCACTGATGCCAGGTGGACTCCGGTGCCCCCGACACAATGATGCAGTACAGCCCCTGGCTGGTCCCTGCTACCTGTGGTGGACCTTAGTCTGAAAATACTAAGCAAAAACTTCCAGGAGTAAATGATTGGCCAGTTTTCAGTGCTCAGTATCTTGCGGCAACCGTCCTGTTGTGCCAGCAGGTATCGTCACCCTCTCGTGAGCCTAACCTGGGACTCAAACGTCACCGTAGGCTCGATTGCACAGGGAAAAGCATCCATCTCTGCAGTTCTGTGTGACCGGTTTCGGCGTCCTCCAGGGACTCGGAATGGGGGCTGCGCTGCAAGGACCTCATTACCATCCACAGTTAGAAAAACATGTGGGAATCCTTCGCAGAACCGTGACTAACGATCTGCTCGTGCGGTTCCTTTAAAGGAAAATTTAAGGATGTGCCATTAATGAGAGGAAAAGGCACAACTGCCCTTCTAAATGTAAAAATCAACCATTTGAATTTACCTGCAGTCAAATCGGCCCTATCAGGTGAGCATTATTAGCTTACTAATTTAAGTCAATGGTGGTTCCTTCTGTTTCTATTTATAGGTTAACCGATGAAAGGAAAGAGACCCTGGCTGGCATTAGGAGGGAGAGCCTCTAACAGGGATGGTTCCTGTGATGGCTGGAGCTGGGGCAGGCTCAGTTGCCAGGCATAGCTGGTGGTCTTTGCTTCATTTGGCCACAGTAACCCACTGTCCAGAACCCCAAGTTGGGGCCAGAAGTGGTATGGTGAGCTGGCCAGGTGGGTGCCTGTGTCCTTTGTGGCCAGAGTCTGGACATGGGTTGAAGGGCTCAGTGGCTCTCACCGGTCTCCGCCAGGGGCTCATGGACACCAGCAGGTCAGCTTCGCGAGCCAGGCCTGGCTGGGTGGGGCCATGGCAGATGGCCTCGGAGGCCCCGGGGAAGGGTGCAGGCCATGGCAGAGGGCTACAGAGGTCCCGGGGATGACACAGACCCAGTCCAGGTGCTGTCAGTCCTGCAGCAGGTGCTCTCTGAGGTATGATGAAGGACTGGTGGCCCCCCTCCTCTCCTCTCCTCCGCTGTGTTCCATGCTGGCCCCGCCCCAGGACCCTGGAGATGTCACAAAGCAGGTGTCATAAAGGAAAGAAGCAAAGCTGGTCTGCAGGCGGACAGAGAGAGGCTCCCTCGGAGGGGCCTCAGGTCCTCGTGACCCGGGTCGGAAGGGCTTGGCCAGGGCTACCTGGCACTGCGTCCAGCAGGCACCCTGCTCTGTGGACCAGGAAGCTGAGGGGGAGGCCGTAGCAGCTCAACCACGGTCAGGCTCTTGCCTGAGGTCGACCGGGCCGAGGGGACAGCTGGTGTGCTGACCCCACCCAACCTGCCCTCCAGGACAGGAGGGGAATCGTGCCACAGGCTCGCCCTGGGCCCTAGAGGAAGTCACTCACCACAGAAGCAGCAGGAGTACAGGAGCCAGGGTCGGGCTGCTGTCCGGAGCCTGGGGTCCTGGGGCCGAGGTGCCGGCCATCTCAGCCAGTCTGCACCCACCCTGGCTGGGTGCTCTTAACATGTGAGAACATCGATTTACTTAGGGGATGTTCAGAGGAGAGAGAGAGGTCAGCAAGAGGAGGGACTGTCCACCGTTCCCGCCTCCCTCGCCTCCTGGCCTTCTGTCCACTGACCCCTTGGTGGGTGGGAGGATCGAGCGAGGAACTTGTGTAGAGAGCCGTGTGCACTGGCCGTGCCCACAGGACGCAGGTCCACGCAGGCACCCGGCCCTCCAGCGTGCATCGTGAAAGGCTCAGCCGTGTTCCCAGCTGCTGTTCTCAGCCCTAAGCAGCACTTGGCTTCCCCTCCACACGCTGGGGCCTTCCAAAGGACACCTGCACAAAATCCATCCTTGTCTCTTCTGCAGGCCTTGGGAGGGCTCACAGAGGAAGGGGCCAGGAAACCGACTCCAGGAGTTTCTCAGAAAGCTGTTCCTGAAGCTGTGTGACCCAGGGTAACCACTCACCTCTCTGAGACTCAACCAGGTGGCCACCGAAGCTCATTTTACCTACTCTCAGGAACAAGTGTCCTCGAAGCCTGGGATGTCCCCAGGGACGGTCCATGGCATGTGTCATGGAAAGGACAAGAAATCAGCAATGGGCAGTAGCCACAGCAGGAAGGACCGGTGGGGCCTAAGGGGCGGGAGCACACGGGACAATCGCTGAAGTGGCAGAGGCTGGACAGGCACCTCCAGGAAGGTGCATACCAGGGACCCTCAGGCAGGAAGGTCCTCAGGGGTTCGAGGGCGAACGGCTCAGGACCCAGGTGAGGAGGGAAGTGCAAGGCCCTGCGGGGAGCACCAGGACACACCCGTGCGAGGGTGGACAGGGAAGCCGTGCAGAGCGTCCTCGGGGATGGCGGAGCTGCCTGGCACCCCCCAGCCCAGCGCGTCTCAGGCTAAGTCAGCAGCAGGGCATCTGCAGGTTTCCGCTCCGCAAGCCCCCTCTGCGGAAATGTGGCCCCGAAGCACCGGCAACCCTGGAAGGTACTGCTGGAGACGTGGCTGCTGGGGCGGCTCCGAGCGGGCTGAGAGGCCACACCAGCAGGTCCTGTCCTCGGGACGTCAGGAGCCAGAGCCGCCCCAGCTGCTCTTTAGAACAGGCCTGCGGATCGGCCGCCTGCTCCACACAGCTTCCTGCTTCAGATGAGTGCGCTCCTGACTCCCTGGAGTCTCTTCAGCTCGGTGTAGAGGACCTGCATGAGTCTCACCTGGAGGTCACTTGCTCTGTTGTGGTAGAGCTCGGTGGCGCACCCCTGGCTGTGGGAGTGGCCTGGCCTCGGGACCCGATTACAGCCCGAGGGGTGGCCATCTCACAGGCTGACGCACGGTGCGTGCCCTCCACTCCACAGAGGTGCAGACGTCAGCAGGGCTGCTCGGCCACGCCCCTGCAGGATGGCCGGTGGGGCCGCCTCTGCTGTTCACCCTGTTGGCTCAAAGGTCTCCTACCCGCCCTTCTTTGTGTGTCGAGGGATCACTTGATGAAAATGACCCTCAGAACCGCTTTGACTCCCTGGTGACTCGTGACCCCGTGGGACGGCAGTGGTTCAGACCTTGGAGCACTCTTGAGAATTTTTTTTAGTTCATCATAATGGAAATTAACCCTTTCATTTGATTCCTGATCATTTTATATTATTTTTAAATGCTTTTATTAGTGTGTTATGACTCACCTGGTCGTGGTTCATTTTGACCTCTTCTCCCTGCATGTAGCATCCCTTACTCCACATCAGCCCCTCTAGTCCCCCATCCCCTCTTCCACTCTACTGGCCCTCCTTCTATTTATTAGTTGTTGTTTTTAATTGGTGCATTATTAACTACCCAAAAGTGGAATCATGGTGATAGACTCCGACGTGCACGTGGAATACCTGGGTAGATTTGATTCAGCAGTTCCTCCTTCCCCACCCCAACCTTCCCCTGGATTCTCTTCCTCTGGTCTGCTCTTCTCCCCTCCACTTTCACTCCCCTTTTTAACCCTTATTTCTCTCTAGCTCCACAGACTGAGAAAATCTTTGGCAGTCACTCTTCTGACGGGGGATTAATGGAACTCAAAACCTTCATGCCAAAAAAAAAAAAAAAAAAGGCAAGTGACCTAAATAGATATTTCTGGAAAGGAAAAAAGCAAATTATCAGTAAGTATATGAAAATGTTCCACATCTCTTTAGCAAATCAGAACTACACTGGGATTTCATCCCACCTGTCAGGATGGCGAGCATCAAGGACATAAATGACAATAAATGCTGACAGACATGTGGGGAGAAGGGGACACATAAATTGTGGATGGATCCACCTTGGAAAGCAGTGTGGAAATTCCTCAAAAAATTAGGAATGTTTCACATGACCCAACTGTCCCACTTCTTGGTATTTATCCAAAAGATTTGAAATCGGCATACCACAGTGATGCCCGCATTCCCTTTATGGCAGCACCATTCACCATAGCCAGATTATGAACCAGCCCAGGTGCCTGTCAACAGACGAACAGATAAAGAAATGGTGGCATATATACACAAGGGAGTATTACTCAGCCATAAAGAAGCTGAAATGTTGCCATTAGCTGCTAAATGGATGGAAATGGAGAGCATCACCCTAAGTGAAGTTCTTGAGATTCTTAGAGGGGTAGGTGACATGTTCCTGCTGTGGGATGGGGCTGTGTGGGGACCTTTGGTGATGGCGTCATCCTATGAGCTCTCATGAGACACTGTTCTCACTAGTTCCCCTCCTTGCTTACCTGGGGACCAGCCTTTGGCCTTGTTGTGGGTAACTTCTGAGGTTAAGAATCGAGACCAATGGAGACGCTTGCTTTGTTTCTCGGTGGATCGGTGTTTAAAGCCCTGGGCTCGGATATCTGAGCTGGAGAGGGAAGCAGCTGGTGAGTCACTGCCTTCATGAGCTCGTGTTTACGTTACTTGGGTAAAGACACATTTGTTTGGACGGATCTGGAGCAGAGCGGCCACTGTTTACTGCGTCCCCCTTGCCAACATGGACGGTGCTCATCCTACAGGCGCCCCTGCCTCCCACCCACGCTCCCCAGGAAGGCAGGCTGGCCCCGAGGGCCAGTCCTAAGTACAAAACGCATCCTCACAAGGAACCTCCTTGGCGCTGGTTCCACAGACCCAAGGAGAAGCCTTGTCTGGATCCCGACAGGCACTGCTCCAGATTCCTGAACCCGACTAGGAAGGATCCCTCCCTCCTCGGGTGGCCTGCTTTCTGAGCCCTGTTGGCTCATCTGATCACCAAGGCAGACCTGGGTCTTCATAGCCCCTCTGTCTACCAGGTGGGCAGGAGACAAGCTCCTCCCTCTGCCCAGGAGAGCGCTCCCCCCGAGGAGGCCCGTGGCCTGTTCCCATCCTCCAGCATACACGTCCTCTAAGCATCCCTTTGAAGACAGGACCTTCTCCTGCCCTGCCCCACTGTGGCCCTGCCTGCCCCGGGACCTGGCCTGGCCTTTTTGGACTTCCTCAGAAGCCCTGTGAAGTCAGAAAGGCGTTGTTTTTGATTATGATCTCATTACTGGGTTCGGCAAATGTCTCTGAGCTGGTTCTCATGGTTCGGTGGGCTGGGCAGAGACGTGTGCTAAGCTGCGTAGACGTTGGTAGCCAGCCTTCTCCGCAGAGAGCGTATGCACGGCCTCTGGCACTCCCTTGGCCAGACGGTCTTCCTCTCCTCTCCAGAGGGGCAGGGGTAGAGGTCTGGAGATGTGAGCAGAGGCTCGATGGACATGCATCTCTTTCTAGAATGGAGCACCCTGCTCCCAGCACTGCTGTGTCCTGGAGGACATGCACGCCATCTGTCCCCCTGGGTCCCAAAGGGCAGTTCCTGTTCACAGACCAGAGGACCCTTCCTATCGGCTTTCATAGCATCTTTAGGGAAAACAGGGAAGATACCCATGGGATTTCTAAAGGCAGTTCTGGACCCCAGGGTCCACACACAGCTCATAAGGAGCACTGCCTCCTGCAGCTGAAGGGCCCGCTGGTCCTGTTTCCACCCTGGCCTGTTGGTGCTGTCTCTGGACTGCCTGCCCACTCTCCCTTGTCGTTTTCAGGGGGCCCAAATGATGTCCAGACCCAGGTTCAGAGGGCTTCCAGGCGGAGGTCATTTTGAAGTTTAATGTCTTGGAACATTTTTGTTTCAAATTTGTTATTTTAAGCACACAGCGTGATTTAATGACTTTGGGGTACTTCAGTTTGTGGCTGACGTCCGAGAGCTGAGGAATGCATGTTTAATTTTTTTCATCCTAAAACCAGTGTTTCATCTCAGACTAAATAGATGCACATTTTAGAAATCCCACAGAATCACTGAGAAAAACACTGATGTTTATATAAACGCCTGCATTTCTAGTGACTCTGACTTAAGGGAACAATCAGCTGGGCTCCAAAGGCTTTGTGCAAATCCACGAAGTCCTTAATCTGTCCACCAGCATTAGTTTCTCCTTCATCTAGGTCCTTAGGGGACTTCATGTGCATGTGCAGCTCTCTGCCTTACTTATGGGCACCAGGGTCCCCCATGGACACTGGCCTTTGTGGCTCCCAGCACCCAGCATGGAGGAAGTTCTTGCATCATGTTGGGGCTGAGAGCTGGCTAGGTCTGGACCCCCACATGGGATTTCCATCCTCTGAAGCAAAGCAGTGAAAGTGGGTGGATAAGGTGTGTGGGAGGGGAGAGGGCGGGAGAGAGGGAGAGAAAGAGCGAGCATTATGGTGGGGACTTTGAGAGCCAAAGGTTTAGTCTTCCCCAGGAGCAGAGCAGAGGGCAATGGATCTCATCCGGTTTCCATAAACTCTCTATGGAGACCGGAGTGTCACTGAATTGTTGTCACCGAGCACAAGAAAGGTGGAGAACTTCAGGCACAGGGTCTAGAACTGTCTAAAGCTCCTCCTGCTGGTTGTGCCCAGGGCACTGAGTTTCTAGAGAATGAATCCAGGCCTGATTTACCTCTGGACCAGCAGTGCCAACCACACCTGGTAGGTGCACTGGGAAAGGTGCCCTTGATTTCGGTGATAAAAACGTGACCACTAAATGCTCAGGGCTGGTTGAGAAGACACAGTCACAACTGCAAAAAGTGACATAACACACAATTTCCTAGTCTTAGGCACAGAATTCCTCAACCAATGGTTTCTAGTCCTTCTGCTGGGCAAGAAGATGCCAAAATGTGGTAAGTTCACCCACACAGAAGGAGGATGTTCACACAGAAGTGTGTCGAATGAACAAACATACACGCCAGCATCACGACGCCACGCAAGGAGACCGTTCAGAAAAGAATCGGTGCATTGAATGCTTGGAGACTTCTCTAAGCTCGGAGAATTCTACAACAATTGTAAGACAAATGTATTTGTTGGCAAAATTCTACTGTGGGAATAGGAGGGGAAGAGGTCACCCGGGCCCACCGGCGGGCAGGAGCGCGGCCATGTTCGTGGAGCAGAGTGGAGAGCTGTCCAGGCTTCCAAGGGATTTTAATAGTCCTGCGGTCAGAGTTCCCTGAATAAATAGCTTCCATTTCCAATCCTGCTGCCAGCTGGCCAAGTGGGGACCACCTAGGTTGCCCCCAAAGGAAACGGGAGGCAGGTTCTCTTCTCCCACAGTCCTCCCAACTGTGCCTCTGTGTGCTTGGAATCCTGTTAGAATGACCTGCCTTTACTCAGAATTTGTCCCCAGTTAAAATTTAAATGCTATTAAGGGGATAATTCTTTAAAGTTTTGTTATTCCTTTCAAACCCATTCCTGCATATGGGGCAGGCTTTAAAAACTGTTTGGAAATGAGGTGCTGAGTGGGGGAGGGGAAGAGCAGAGGAGCTCCTATCAGGAGTCCCCAAGCTGCATCATGGCCCCTAGCTGCATTCATGGCCCCTAGCTGCATTCATGCCCCCAGCTGCATTCACCCCCCAGTTGCATTCATCCCCCAAGTTGCATTCACCACCCCCAGCTGCATCCACCCCCGAGGTGCATTCATCCCCCAGCTGCATTCATCCCCCTAGCTACATTCACCCCCAGCTACATTCACCCCCCAACTGCATTCATCCCCCAGCTGCATTCAAATCCCCCAGC